>BGPR01003402.1:53336-70572 GCA_013235015.1 Araneus ventricosus | reverse complement strand
GAAGCACAAATTTGAGCCATTCTCTTTGAAAGTCTTTCAGGAAAGTACCTTACTCTCATTTATTTGTTGGCTTCTCGATTGACATTCATAAGACTTCTTCTAAGACAAATCAGACATTTATTTAGCACAATCATCACACTTCGTAACTGCATATAACGTAACTTCGTTCAATCGTACCATACTCGTCTCTTTTTCGTAATCTTCTCTCTCTCTCTCGACTATTTCTAAAAAATCAAATTCAAAGCAGCACACATCTTACTGTTGCCACTTACCTGATATCATACACTGATATACAATAATTATGTTGCAGTCATGCTTTTGTCAGGCATAATATTAAATACGCTTACATATTGTAATTAAATCAGATTTCTACTTCAATTGGCACATGTGTTCCTAAGTCGCTTAGACAAGTAGGAGAGACCACACTTCTCCTTTATGACAAGTCTGCCACACGTGTCTTGGCTGGATATGCTAGGCCAAATCAAATTAGATCCATCATCATACAGAAACGCCCATTGAATTATTCCCGTCTTCATTGCAATAGGCACTACAAGAATTGATCGAAAAAAATGTTGTTTATAATGACTGAAAGAAATAAATGAAAGAAACGCATGTAGCACAAGATATACCACAATAATCTTAAATTATTTTTTACGATAATTTACTCCATTGTCGCTACATTTTAACAAATGCGTTGAAACATTGCTCAATACGTTTTTTCGTGTGTCTAGAGAGCTTTCTTGTTGAAAGAGACTATGAAATATAAAATAACTTATTTTTTACGACATGTTATTTCTAAAATTCGATGCGTAAGAGCATGAAGCAGTTTAAAACTGAGAGGTGTCAAAATCTCAAAGAGAAAGATAGTTCATAACATCGATCTATGTAAGAATCAACTTTCAGATCTCATTAGTGTTATATTTTGCACAATAATATCTGATTAGTCCGTTTGAAACCAGCGTCCTACTTATAAGTCAATTACATTCCGTGATCTTCCTAACAATTAAATATGAAATCCTAAACTCTTAAACCGATTTCAATTGGCATGTATCACCCATTATCTAGAGCAGGGGTTCCCAACCTTTTTTCCCTATCGTACCTCTTGATCAATCTTTATATTTTCGCGTACCCCCTGCTGTCTAATTTTTCCCCCCCCCCACCAACCACCCCTCTACGCAAGAAACTTTTTATCAATGATATTAAGGGATTAGGTCAGCTTAAGAGTCAAATAGCTCGAATTAATAGCATTTGCTGGACTTATTTTTCGTTTTACATTTTATTGCATTTCTACAATAGTATTAGTTCAACGCCAAAATAAATTAAACCAGTATGGTAATAATTTCACATTAGCTTATAAGGATAGCTAACAATTACACTCCGTAATTATCAACCAATCAAAAGACATAGTTATTAACCTGGGGAAGCAAAATTCTATAATTTTTTTAATTCCTTATATATTTTTTTTATTTCGCCATTACCAACATTTGTTTCGCTTGCCCCCCAACACCTTTGCGTACCCCCAGGGTACGCGTACCACAGGTTGAGAACCTCTGATCTAGAGTCTATCTACCCAAAGTTTAGTCACTTTGAATTTTTTTTCTTCTCATTTATTTTCAATGTAATGAAATAAATGAGAAGTAATCTTTTTCTTATTTTACTATATTTTAAAACTATTTTTAATGTGTTTCTATGAAAAAGGTTTTTAAGACGATTTTCTACAAAACGTCCAAGATAAAAGTTAAAAAAACATGGAATTAAATTTTAATTCACCGTTAGTTTAATCTTTTGTTTTTAACATTGATTAAAGCAAATTTTCTGAAATGTATGATTTAAATTAAAAAAATTTGGTATTAATCTAATTTAATTTTGGAAATCTCTTCCGAACACCAATCATTCTTAAGAAATCACAACCCCTCATAAACAAAATTCTCTCTACTCCATCTATCACTGCTGTTCTCTGATGACCTATATCCGATTACAACGGGTTTTGGGGTTTTAATGGGGAAGGTAAGACAAATCCGATAAAATACGTCCCCCGATATAGAATCCGGTGGCTGATTGGAATTCTTTGGTGGCCAATCCATCACTCCAAACCTATCCATCTCCACTTTCTTTGGGCGGCTTTCACGATAGCTTGTTTACCCACATCATTTTTTTCTTTGTTAGCATTGCAGTTTCTACCTGAGGTGATGGTCATCTTTTGATCGGTAGATGGCCAGATAATAATGACTTGTCCTTGGGATATTGATTGCTAATTGAATCACTAATTGCAAAAAGGGAACTGGTTCAAGACGCAAAACATTTTTAAAATGTGAGGATGGTTATGTTTTTAATCCAACGTATTTCACCAACACACAGTCTTTAGGAAAATTAAATTAACTTTTACTTCACTGAGACCGATGGTAGATAGTTTTATTTTCATGTCCAGTAAAATTAGTATTTTGTAATATTTTCCCTTCTCACAATTTGTTATTCAAATGTGGTTCGTCTTGATAATTCTGTTTTCGGTGGTGTGTTGCCTGTTTCATGAAATTCACAGATGCGCTAATTTTCAATTCGTTTGTCGAATATTAATTAAGTTATGAAAAGAGGGAAAATTTACTTCTCTAACTTTCGTGTGTGATTTTATGGTTATATTATTACTGCAAACGGGTTCTTCAGCGTAGTTAATTTAAATTTTAATGATGAGACAGGTGAATTCACTGTTTTCGATAATGCAAATTAAAAACTACATTTTAAAATTTACCAAACATGAGAGTTTGTATCATCGGTTTATCAAGAAATTGCATCTTTCCATTCTTGTCAAATGAATAGATTATCCTATATTTCTCTCTTGAAGAGCTTGATAATGTCTACTCTTGTCCTTCTTCATTAACAATAAATCTGTCAATCATGTATGGTATGCATTATGAATACAATTGACAAGGAAATATTAATGTTTATAGGATGAAAAAACAGTGTGTTATAAACCCAAAAGTTTTGGAGGTAAAAAGAGAGCGAAATTCCTATAGAATTATGTGAGGAAATATCAAAAAGTTTCGACGCTAAATATATTGTCAAGAAACTACTTTATTTATCTACATGGAAAATCTGTCATCTTTAAAGTATTATTCTAGCACCTGAACACAGCATTCCTAATGTTTTTACCACTTCTGGAATGTGTTTTGGAAGTTCATTTCAAGAAGAGTATCACTTTACTCTTTTACCGTAACACCACTGATTAAAAAATTTTAAGTGGATTGTCCCTGAGCACTATCGTAAGTTTTTAACACTTCATTTACGTAGTTAATTTTAACTGATTATATTGTTTTTAGGTTAATCCTGGACTTTTTAAATGTTTTAGTGTCCCAAATTTTATTGAGAATTCACCCTTGGGGAGTCCCAATCGGTGGCCTTGTTTTTGCTCTTCTTGTTTTTGGGAATTTGATATTTCTGTTCTTGTAATTTTTATTGTTTGACGGATGTGTACTTAGATGGATTTTATTGCTTTCTAGACTGGTGAGTCTAGAAAGCAATAAAATCCATAATGGTGGTTGTCTGTTTTTGATGCTTTTTTGTGGGTTTTTAATGATATTTTACAAAACAATTATTGCTTCCTTCTTTTTACTGGTGTCTTGTACTGAGCTTGAGCTTTTGTTTTGCTCATTTCGATGCATACTGGGGGCTCCTCTTTTCGAGTGTTTTGAATATTTTTAATTTTGGTTCCAGATCTGGTGATAAAAATCAAACAGAATTCAATTAATTTATGGTTCTCTCCAAGTGTAATATCGATTCAGCTTCGTACTTTTAAATTTCTTTTTTTCTCTTGTGAGTATATTTTAGGTTACTTTATTTATTTTGTTGTCGTCCCTTTTCTGTAATGTTTGTAACGTTCTGTTCTGTGTTTGTGGTGATTTTGTGTGTTATGTTATATTGATATTTTTGTATTGTTTTTATATTTCCCCACCGGTCTGCTAAAGACCTTAAACCCTTTCGGGTAGGCCGGACCGGTGTTGTTTTTAAATAAAAAAAGAAGAGTATCAAACACTTTCTTTGATTCAGTTTGTATCTCCACGGTGGACCTCTCATCGTCTTTCAGTGACATTCTTCCCCTCGCGAAGCCCGTGTGCCACTCAAAACACTGCCACGACTCATGGTGGAATCCTGGTAAGCGTCTATGTGGAAGATTGTTCGAGTCTCACACAAAATTTTACATTCTCTCTATGTTTATTTTGTATATGCAAAATTAGTAATGCGCATGGTCACAAAAGCACGAGATGCTCAACCACCGAAACACACAGTATAATGTCTTTTGGCCCACTGACGTATGAATATAGGTGCTCCCTGTGACTGTGTGTGCAACTATTTTTCGGCTTGTTTCAGAACTAGATTCGACAATTTTTGACACAACCAATACTCCATATTCTTTGATATTCCACACTCTCCGTAAGGACAAGGTTCAAGCATAAATATATTGGTAAATCCACCTATATATTTCAAATAATTTGGCAAAACCATGAGACAGCCTCAACCAATGGACTGATATAGACAATTTTTATTTTATATCAAAGCTTATAGCTTCTATATATACCATTAATGGTCGCCTACCACCCCTCACACTCCATTTTCGAGATATATCACGAAATATAACCTTAGAAAATTCCCTCAGAGTCTGCAACCGCCAATTAATTTCCCCGAGTTGTACACATAGCTGTAGACCATTAATATTACGGGTGGACGCCGAAGTGGGCTAGTTATTTATTATTTTCATATTTAATTGTATCAGACAAAAATTTTAAATTTAGAGGAAAGCAACTTAAAAATGCGAAAAATTCTGTACTTTCAGGCAGTGGCGTAGCTGCCGGGTCGGAGGGGGCAGTTCGCCACGTGTGGCATTTTGAAAGGGGCGACAAATTCAGGCATTTAGGAAAACACCTTTATGACTAAGAAAAGCAGCAATAGTAGATCAATCATCCTGTACATGAAAAATAACGTAATTGATTCGTATATTTCGCCATTTGTCAGTAACTTGCAGATATCTATGAAAAACACACTGGTGGTGGACGTTCGATTTCGCAACCAATCTCCAGATTTTGAGGTCTTCCAATGACGAATCACGTAACTATTAAAACATTTTTTCCTGGATTTTATTATTATTATTTTGAGATTTAACTACTAAAGGAAGGGCGGTATTAGTTGTAGCCATGCCACTGATTGATTTCAGAGCATCCTCTGTAAATCCTTACGTAAATGTGAATACTCAAACTCTTTATTATACATGTCCACGACTATCCCTTTATAAACTTATATAAATACCATATTACAGCCCTAGGGTCTTTCCATGTTTTACAACACGTGAGCATATTTTAAGGCCTAGAATTGTATTTTACTGCAGTAGCATTTGTACTATCCATCAGGACTAGGTTAACTCTTTCCGGCACAAGGCATTAATTTTTTTTAAATATGATGAAGAAACATCATGAATGGGCTTAGTTTATTATTTAGACATAGAATTTACAAAAAAGCCACCTCTTTCTGAGGAGGGGTCGTTGTCCCTCTTTGGGGACACCTCCTCATGTGAGGACCCCTTTGGGCACAGCCATCTTGATACGCTCAAAAAATAATGTTAAATCTTACACAAAATCATAAATTAAAACTTCAAAAATATTGGAGGAAAATTGTCGAGTAAATTTGCTAAAATTGTAAAGGTCAAGAACTCAAAAAAATTCCTTATCTCTAAGTTAAGAAATTTGGGCATTTTAAATCTATAATTTTTCCAAAATGGGAGCGAAATTTCATTGTGCTGCCATCTACCATTCTAAGAGGAGAACTATCAGATGCCTTTCCTGCAGTTTTCCGGGTTTCAAAGTGGAAACAGGTTTTTTCAGGAAATTTTAAAGTTGGTGTCCTCTTTTGCGACCACTGTGCCGGAGAAGGTTGATCCATAAGCGTATCCATCCTTTATTCTTATATATGCAGCTGTATCAAACAGAAACTCGAAATTCAGAGGAAAATAACGTAGGGGAAAGTGGGGTAAGACCGGCTAGCTAAGGTTCTAATGAATGCTGGGGCTAAAATATTCGACAGAGAGCTTGTCAAATTTTCTTAAAAGATCCATTGTTTATTGGAGTACAATATATCTTGCCAGAAAAGTCACAGTTTCATTACTTTTTTTATCAATGATTTATATAAAAAAAGTCAAACTACCCGGTTTTTCCCCAATAGTGGGACAAAACCGGGGATACACATGTTAACGTTATGGTAAATTAGGAAAACGTGATTTTCAGTGGAACATTGCAATCGTTTTTATTTTATATGACAATTTAAGAATATTAGTCAGAAAATTCACATGTAAAACAGTTGTCTTCTTCCTCCGCGCCACCACAACTTTCGTGGGTCCAGCTAAGACAGTTTTTACATTAGATTAACCATTCTTCTTTATTTAAATTAGAAAATTCATCATTAAAATATAAACAATCAACGTCTGATATGTTTTTATCGTCTTCATTGGTGGAATCATCAATACTGACTGTCCTTATCTTAAGCCACTTGGAGTAGCCGATTTTACCCTGAGTGCAAAGATTATGAAAAACGAAATAGAACAGCAAAATTATTGGAGTAAATCCTTATTGTTTTATAGTGTATAAATCCTTAGCAAACGTATAATAATCTGGACTAAACATGGTTTTTAAAAGCGAAATTATTTTTAAGTAAGGAGATTTTAAAATCAAACGAGCATTAGAGAACTGACGTCTTAAAACAAATAAACATTCACAGAAGCAATGAATTAAACACCTGCAGAACTCCACTATGACTCTTCCTTTTTCTTGACTAGTAGAGTGTAATTCAGTATCTGTTCACTTGGAAGAAGAATTAATGTTGCCAGAATCAAGGGTAGCCGGTTTTGCCCTTTACCCGTTTTCGCCCCATTCTGCCCTACAAATATCAAAAATTCTCTACTTTAAGAGCACCATTTGTACATCCTTATGCAACTGTGAGTACCCAAAATCTTTATCATCCATGTTCGCGACTATCCCTTTATATAAACGTATATAAAAACCATATCATAGCCCTGAGTATCTTTCATGTTTTACAGCACGTGAGAATATTCTCACGCGTAGAGTTGTATTTCGTTCTATCCAATGAAAAGATGTACAGGAAACTGCGCTGAGTTCTTTCCAACTTAGATGCGATATAAATTGAAGAGTAGTCTCAAAAAAGAAGGCAAAAAGAGGCTCTTTATAAAACCATAAAGAATCCTTCCCGTTCCATCAATGCTTTCAGTTCATGATGGGGTTTGAGGTTCAAGTGTGAAAAGAAGGCACTTAAACTGAAAAGTAATCCCTTTTCTGAGGATATTATGTGAATTTTGGTACGGGAGTGGATTTTTAACGAAATATATCATTGTTGGAGAGTAAAAAGAATAGTTTCCTTCTTTTTAATCAGCATAGAAGCTTTAGCCATGGTAATTAATTATCTGATAGTTATATTATGTCAAAATTACTACACACGCAATGTTTCAGTTAATATACAGTACTGACATTTTTCTACGTATTATACACTAAAAGCTTAAGTTCATAATTCTTAAGCAAATTAAATAGAATTATTTAAAATCATGAAAACAATTTTTTATACCTATTATTAAGAAATTAATACATTTACACAAATGCCACAGATTTTCACTTATTTCCAACATGCTAGTCTAAAATTCTGGAATTTTGTACAATTGTGTTGTTATCGATGAAAATATAATATTTTGTCATTTTTAAAATTTAATAATTTGATTTTTAATTTAATTTTAATTCCATATGAAAGGCGCCATCTGGTGCCGAATTGGAAAAAAACTGATTGTAATATAAAATAATTATTATGATAATAACTTATGAGTTATATTAAAGAATAGACAATTCGATTCTCCTAGATTATTTATATCAGCACCTCAGGCTTTTAAAAGTTTTGCTTTAAACTCAAATTTTTTGGCAACGAAATTATTTTCTGCATTTTAAGTACACTGATAAATCCATTTGATTAAAAACAATTATATTACTATTTAACTTGAAAATCGAATCAAAGTTATCATGTTTGGGCAGATAATTATCATTTTTTAAAAATAAACAGACATGAAATAAGTATTTATGGATTGTAAAAATTTTATGTTTTAAGTAAGTACATTTTGTGATCCTGGCCCTCTTAAGTAAAACTAAATTTCTAACTTCTGGTTTGATACTGACATTCCTTAAAGATGAAAATACAATATATTTTACATTTTGGATTGAACCATGCAGAAACATCAATAGATCCGGACGCCATTTCTAATCATTTGGAGAATTTACTGATGTGAAATATATCCGTTGGTGTGAAATTATCGCTTCCGCCCAGCTACCCAAAATATTTATCCCATTATGCTTAGAACCGAAATCGTGGTCAATTCAAACTTCTCTCCGCCTCCAACTAATCTGAGGTAAACACAGTGGCGACTCGTAAGCTTAGAAACGAGGAGGACTGCAAGATAATATTTGTAAGAGAATGAATTTTAAAGAAGCTACTTTAACTTTCAGTTGCCGAATTTTTTAATTCCAAAGCTGGATATGAAATTATCTGCTTTTCAAACAAATTAAATAACCAGCATATGTCATTTACTACTAGTTTTACAAACAGAAAGTTAAGTGAATGTTGATATGACGATTCAGCTGACGAAAAAAAAATAGAGTTCCACATACACACTTCCGTCCTCGCCCACTTCACTGGATGCGACTCTTCCAAAAATTAATATCTTCTTCAAAAGTTATCTAGCCTTCTATCAAGAGAAAGCAAATGATCCATGAACCAGATGTGTTTCTGTCCACGCAACACAAACCGAAACCAAAACCTATAAACAGCCAATGAGATTGCCAGTTTGGGTGGGAATGAGGGGAAAAAATAAATTAAAAAGTACATCTTTTCTCGTTCAGTTGGCTCCGTGCCAGCCAAAGTTGCTCGGCAGACCACAGCCCGTCTCAACTAAAGGGTTGCTTTTTATCTCCGGATTTTCTGCGCAGTGAGCGAATTTTGATGGGCCAGAGTACTTTGCGGCTCTCTCTTATCTGCTTTTTCTGTTGATTCATTTTCAGTCTTCTTTTCAATTTTTTATTACTTTTCTTTGCATTTTCGTAAGTCATGGAACTCTGAGAGTGAAAATATAAGCTAAAAGATTAAGGAGTAAAAACTTAAATACAAGTTTAAAAAATTTTAGGGGGTCCTGCAGCTTTGCAGCCCCAATGGATGAGCCTCCACTGGATAAACCATTCAGCGTGTGAGAGCCCGATGGTATATGGCGACACTAATCGCATATCTGCCCAGTATCTACGCGGACAACTTAGTTGCTAGCATAGATATTCCTGACTTCTCACTTCAATGTTAATTTAATACCTATTTTCCTCAAAGGATACAGATTATAGGGAGATGGCAGAGGGTGTTTTAAGGGCAGTAGGAGCCTTAAGTCCGAAAATGATAAATTGGCCATTTCGATGTGCCTTTTCTCAAAATCTGTTATGGAATCAAGTTTGAATTTTTTTATACAAGTAAAGTACATCTTTCTGATTGTACTGAAATGATTTTTTAATTCAAAAATTTATTTTTTTCAATTTTTTGTGTCAAAACAAGAAATGTGAAATTGCCCATTTCGATGCACCTTTTCTCAAAATCTGTTACAGATACACGTTTGAAACTTTTTATACAAGTAAAGTGCATAGTTTTCATTATACTGAAATGAGCGTTTTTAAAAAACTAAAAAAATTAATTTTTACAATTTTTGTGTGTCAAAATAGGGTAAAATTTCACTATGCCTAATTAAATAACTTGTAAATTTATAAAAAAAATAACCAAGAACTATAATGTACAAGTATAATGAGAAAGGTGTACTTTACTTGCATAAAAAATTTCAAACATGTATCTATAACAGATTTTGAAAAAAAGTACAGTCGGACCTCTATTTAACGAAGTCGCTAAATCCCGAAAAAAAGTTCTTATATGGAAAATTCGTTAAATAGAGATTCACCTTTTAAAATACTTTAAACTACACAGAACAGATTTTAAATTCATAAACACTAAATATTATTATTAAAAAAAGTAATTAATCGCTCCTTTATTTTGTAATTTAATATCTATTTGTTTTCCATCAAAAGGAAATCTGCAAGGAAATCCAGAATAAAACAAAACATTGTCCGGGAATACACAGTATTTTTAATTTAAAAAATAATTTTATATTAAAATTAATGAATTTTAATGGCATTATCGCATTTATTTCAACAATTAATTTTAAGCATACATTACCACATGCGTCCTTAAATTTAATTACTGATGAAGTTCGAGGACACGGGACAACTCCATTGAGGGTAAAAGGGAGATATTGAAAGTTTCTGTAGTGAAATGGATAGTGGGGAGGGGGGAAGGTTGCACGTCCTGGATGAAATGAAAAGAATGACTGAGATTTTACAGCTCTCAGTGAGTTAGGAAACTGGTAAACCCAGTTCAAGGTCATTTATCACCACAAAATGTGTTAAAAGAAAGAATAAGTTTGAAATGTTCAGAAATATTTTGAGAAATAGGGAGAAAAAAAATATTGTATCACAAGAAAAAGTTCGTTAAATAGAGAATGCACTTCGCTATTTGGAGGTTATTTTACGAAGAAATTCGCAAAATGTTCTTGGTTCCAAGGAAAAGTTCGCAAAATAGAGAAATTCGCAAAATAGAGGTTCGTTAAATAGAGGTCCGATTGTACATCAAACTGGACTATTTAACATTTTTTGTTCTGACACAAAAAAAATTGTCAAAAATAAATTTTTGATTTTTTTAAAATCATTTAATTGTAATGGGAAAGATGTACTTTACTTGTATAAAAAATTTCAAACATGAATCTTTAAAAGATTTTGAGAAAACGAATATCGAATTGGCCAATTTAACACATTTTCGGAATAAGGGTTCCAACTCTCCTTAAATAGATATCGGGCATAGAAATGTGACTGATAAGACTAAAATGACGAGAGATGTACGAAGTGGTTTTGATGTGAGAAAGGGAATCAGTTTCGAATCAAAATTTGTAGAAAAATTCTGAGAGACATTATGACAATGGGGTTTCTTAAGATTTCAGAATATTTAAATGCGAGTTAAAAAATTCTTTTTAAAATCACATTTAAAACATTAAAATCACATTTAACATGAGGTTATTTTTGACAAGAGCTATTTGAAGAATATACTATATTTTTAAATGCTATAAATTTTTTAAACATGCTGATAATTGCCTATCGCTAATTCAAACTTATTTTAACAGAGAAAACTTTTCATCAAAGGGTTAAAAGTTGGAATCAAAATGTAGAAGACATTTCACTACTCTCATGCTTGCATAATGTTAATGCAGAAAACGTTGGCATTTAAATATATCCGTTATTGTGGATTAGCGCAATATTACTAATGTTCAGTCACCACAAATATTTATTCCATTATCTTTAGAGCTGAAATCTTGGTCAACCAAAACTTCTCGCCTCGTTTAACTGATCTGAAGTAAAATGAAGCGGAGTTAATTTTTTTAATATTTAGTAAATGATTAAACGCATAGTTATACAGTTGCATTTCGAGATGTATTGCTTCTTTAAAAAAATCTTCTTTACTTCTTTGAGAGTTATAAGGAACTTACGCGGAATTTTAAACACTAGCTGGAAAGCTAGGGTGACATTTGATTCTATAAATTTCCGAATCTCATTATTGTGAACATGTGCAGACCAGACCGAGTGACTACTGTCTTAAATTTAATAACTGTTCCTAAGCAATGCTTTATTTTATAGTTCGTAATAATCATTGCTTAGCAACAGTTAATTAATTAAGTATAGATAAATCCTGATGATTTAATTGCATTATCCCGTTTATGTTGCATTTCGATTACTCTTTAGCTATTAGCAAAGCTTACCAAGTATGTTATATTTAGAGAATATATTGTCTGAAAGATACATTTATTTGATTGATCTTTGGTAAGAAGACGTGATTTCATCTAATGACATACACGACGTGATTTCATCTAATACATCCACAAGACGTATATCTAAGACCATTAAATTCAAAATTCCCGACGTCTGAGTTTTACGCTCGACTGAAAACGTTCCATCTTTTAAAGGAACAGTTAATCCCTAAGCCTAACATTCCCTTGGGAGCGATTTTCCCTCAGACTGACGTATGGTGGAATTAACCACCAAGAATGATATATGCAATGTGATATGTGTAACATGGAAAATCCAATCTACTATCATTATTTACCGAAATTCTTCAGGTTATTGCGGACTGTTGAAATAACAGTGAATAAGATATCAAGTGCTAAATTTAACAGCGTTACATTAAGATCTTGATTTTGGATTTATACTAACAAGCAAATAATAAAAGTTTGGAAAAAAGATAAAAAAACGGTAAATAATCTTATATCTTTTTTATGGATGTAATATTTAATATTATTTTTGTATTGCTTTATATCTTATTATTGTCTTATTGCTTTCGTACTGCATTGATTGAAAATATAATTATATCATTAGGGCATAATATAATATATTATGAACATTTCTTTCGCACTGCAGAATTATGGTTTGATTAACAGTGTAACCGTATTAAAAGCTGTAAATGCTACGACAAACGGAAACCGGAAGTGAAAAGTCTACTCTGTTGTTTATGCTCAAAGAAAACAATATTTTCTTATATTAACTTTAACACTGGCAAAAGCCCGCGAGGCGAAACAGTAAATTGGCTTGAATTTATTTCTAAAAGAATAAAAAATATTGTTAGCAATTGCGTTAAATATATATTTTTAAACCTTAATTACAATCAGAGAAAACACTTTATCGCGATGGAACTAATATCATTAAAAAGATAATTTTCTGCTCTTCAAAATGGCATAAAAGTAATTGTTGTCTAGTAAATATTTCAGAAGTTATTGGCAGAAAACTTCTAAGCATTAGGCTTAACAGCGGCTAATTTTCGTTATTAAATTAAATATCTTAAGAACTAATTAACTCTGAAAGTTGGAAATAGCATCATTGATCTGGAAATGTGCTCTAGAATGTCGTGTGCAAATTACATGTCACTACGGTACACCGTTTTGGAGGAGTTCTTGTAACCAAGATGCATGTATTTTCTGCTTCATATTTTAAATTATTGTCTTATTGCTTTCGTACTGCATTGACTTCAGATATTATTTGCACATAATATTGATTCTTTCAAAGCAATAAATGAAATTTGAATAATTTTTATGCGATTTATATTTAAATTTGGATACAATTTTTATCTTCTATCAAAATTTAGTTTTTATTTGGAAATTATGTATGCAGGTTTATTCATTTTAATTCAAAGCGTAATGATCCATAGTGACATTTAGGAAAATATTTCAATGTATATAATCATATTTAAATCTAAAACTAGATTATCATTTATTTTTTATTACTGTAGAATAAAATTTTGCTTTTAGAACCTTACTCACACCTATTAGAAGTTGAAGAAACCTAGGAAATAAAAATAATAATAATAATTTAATTAGATTATAATTGTACCGAAAAATCTGGGATCAGAGCATTTTTATTGATTTTATTAACAAATATTATGCTTTTTAGCTAACAAATGATGCATCATATTTTTTATGGATATAAATTTGTTACTTTTATGGAATCAATTATTGATATTATTGATAAAACTATTATTGATAAAATTATTTCCTCATTATTTCGCATTTTATTTGAAGTAAACATGTTTTAACATCCCGTGAAGCTAAAATAAAATAAAAAATGCATTTTCCGTGTTTCAATTGATCAATCAGGGATTATATTTCTTCAATATTTCATAAACTATAAAGCGAGCTACTCCAAAATATCAACAAATCCTGACGTCATTTCTAATCATTTCATTAATTAAAGTGTGCGATATGCCTTTGAATTAAATGTTACATTATCACCAACGTACAGGCTTGTCGAAAACGATTATTTCATTATCTATGGAACCAAAACCTTGGTCAACCGAAAATTTTCCCCGTTAATTCCCCGCCTTCTCAATGGTCTGAAGTAAACCATTCAGCGAGAGTTAACTCAATGGTACATGGAGAAACTAATCGCATTTCTGCCCGCCATCTAAGAGGACAACTTAGTTCCTAGCATGGATATTCGTGACTGTTGCATTCAATGCGAATTTAATAAATCCTACGCTTTGAGGGAAAGGATTAAGAATTCTTGGTGGAGGATGTTTTAATTCCGTTTTGGGTGTAGAAATGTGATTTAGAACTGTAAAATGACGATAGATGTGCTAACTTATATTAAAAGGAATTTGATATGGAATTGCGAAATATAATCACTCCTGAATTAAGACTGATGGATGGAATATGATAGATATCTGCTTATTAGAATCAGTCGATTTTTGAAATTCTGGTTAAATTTCAGTTTCTGTATAAACTATGGAATGATTTCGTCAGTTAACAGAAGTTCCTAGAATTCTTTACGTTCTTTATTCGCAAATATTTTCAGAAACTTCTTTATCTGCCCTTATTCAAATTGATTTGAGCGTAGCCAGTGTTTCACAGTTAGTTTGAAAATTATAGAACTAAATTTTAAAAGGACAGCAGGATTGGAATATTAAACTTTAAAAATAAAAAAAAAAGTATTTGTAGTGTTAGTAACAAAGATAATAACGAAATTGATTTTTTAAAGCTGTCCGTATAACAAACTATACATTGAATTTCTTCTCTTCACATCATTAAAAAGTAAAAATGCTGTATGTTTCTTTTGCGATATAGTTTTCAAATTTCAATGAATATAACAATTTGTCGCTTTCATAATGCTATTTTAAATTTACTTCTTTGCTAAAATGCATCATAGAGCGAAGCGAGGTCCTATATTAACTCGACCGCTCTACATGTAGGGGTCGATTCTGGTACCCCCGGTGGCTTGGGTTCCGTTGTTAACGTGCGGAACCCAACCCAACTCCCAACCCAACCGGGCGTACCAGAATAGACCCCTTAGACTTTTTTCTGCAAATTATTTTGTTACGAGTCATGAGCGAACGCGTGTTTAGATTTTCTTCGATCATGACCAAACACGTTTTTAGATTTTCTTCGATTTGGGCATGAATGCTCATTGAAATAATTAAAAAAGAAGTATGTGTAATGGCTTTGATTTTATCTCAAGATATTGGCTGTATTAATGGTTCTGTTTCGTGTTATTCATTTTTAAAAAGCTGATTATTACCTGAAGCGGAACCAAGCTGAAGAAAAAGCTAAAGCTGAAACTTCACCTTTATTCAGATTTCAGCTCAATACAAAATTCAGCCTTTTTTCCCTAGGCAAACGGTTCTTTATATAAAAATTTCAAGAAGATTATATGTTATTTGTGTAACTTTCTGTCACACCAATTTTTATTTTCTGTTTTTTATCTTTTTGTAACTCCATTCATGGTGGTTCCAAAAATATCGATAATAGCAAATTACATTTAATTATAATTTTAGAAATATTCATAAAATTAGTAATTTAATTGTAATTTTGTAAATATGGATGAAGGCAGGGACTTTTCTTAAATAGTTCACTTCCCCCCCTCAAAAAAATTAAACTTAACAAAAACGGTGAAGAGCAGATATTAGTTTATATATATATATATATATATATGTATGCAAGGTCTACATTTCATAGAACTACTATTTAAAAGAATTTCGAAAAACTTCATGTTTATGAGAAATATGTTTTTTTTAATTGAACACGCCGACCCTGCTTACCCAAAGGGTGTAAAGCATGTGCGAATCGGCGGGAAGAAAAATTCCAATACAAATATTAAATTAATAGAATACAATACAATGCAAAAATTCTAAGTAAAATAATACAATATAAAATACAAATGAGAATATAAATATAATAAAATAGAGACAGCAAACATGATAAGTAATTACAAACATAAATAATAAATAAATAGAAATAAGCAAAATAAATAAACATACATAAAATAAAAAAAGAAATGAAAATTTTATAAAATCTAATAAATAGTAGAAAAAACCGAAGTCTGAGATATAATTTAGAAAGGAGAGACAGGAAAAAAAATCTAAAAAAAAACAAGTTTAAAAAAAGAAAAGAAACAACAAAAAACAATTTCTATAACACAATTTAGCTGAAAAAACCGATACAAAAAACCCGAATTCTGTAACACAATTTAGAAGAGGTAAAATAAAGAAAGTCAGG
Organism: Araneus ventricosus; assembly: GCA_013235015.1. Lineage (NCBI taxonomy): Eukaryota > Metazoa > Arthropoda > Arachnida > Araneae > Araneidae > Araneus > Araneus ventricosus. The sequence continues at coordinate 54,374 of BGPR01003402.1, read as the reverse complement.
AATGTCCATGATACTGTTACGAACATGGAAAGTCGCTTCCCAGCACTGTTAGTCCTATGGTTGGGAAGAGAGTTTTACAAGGCGTGGAGTGGCGGAAGCGTCTGTTCCGGAACCCCTGACCTTGGCGACCATTTTGGCGACTTGGAGAAAAATTTGGCGACCTTGGCGACAAATAGATGATTCCAGAAAATACAACCCTTTTCTCGATATTTCTATTAGGAAAGGGAATACGCTTGAATATACGAGAAAACACCTTGTCACGTCACGACCTGTCGGAAAGAATATATAAGGATCGCGCCTGTATCAGAGCGAGTAGTGTGTTGATCCATTAGGAACGACTTTAGAGCTTCGTCCTCAGTGCGAGCTAGGAAGCTGGTGAGCTGAGCGCTATTGAAAGTGCAGTTATTGTCCTTACTAGTTACTTGCTGACTGTTTGTGCTGCTAAATCTCAAAGTGATGAACTGTTATTACCTGTGAATTGTTGTCTGTTTACATTGGTAATCTGTGCAATATCTATTGTTTCCTGTTAACTGTTCTACGTGTTTTTCCTGCACATTTGTGAATAAACCTTCATTCTCCATTATCCTGCGTGTTGGACTGTTTACATCATAAACCCACGGAAAGACTTTTGTAACAATACACTTGGGGAAGCCTTTTGAATATGTTATATCTTATTAGGAATACCTCCCGAATTTTAAAAGTTGCATTTTTGTTAAAGAGTAAAGTTGAGAATCATGTTTGGCTAATTCGTCTGAAGAAGCTTGTCGTTCTTAGATCTAACAAATCATGTAATTGGAGTTGTTGGAAAACCGCGCAAATACAACTGTTGCCGAGAGAGAGTTTATTTATTACACCAAATCAAATCCTATCTCTTTAGTTTCATTATTTCTTTTAGTTCGGAATTTCTTCATTGTTTTATTACTAGTCAACCTTCCGAAGTCTGGCATTTTTTAACAGAAAACGTATATGCAAAAAGACATTCGCCAGACTTTGCAGTGGAAAGAGTGAAACGTGATTTCTTAGGTAATCCAATAAATT
>BGPR01003402.1:34825-53326 GCA_013235015.1 Araneus ventricosus | reverse complement strand
GTCTGAAAATAAAACGAAGTCTAAGATATAATTTAGAGAGTAGAGTTAGGACAAGTGCACAGGGTTTATAAATTTAGGTTAATTATAAATTTCTGAGGCACTGTTAAAATTAAGGGAATCTGGGTGCTATAGTATTATCCAGGGAGGACGCGTGCTACGAAGAGTAACGCGAAGACGCACAAGGGGGTGTGCGACACCCCAGTTCTTTATTTCGCAATTTAAGCAAAACTAGCATTAACTTTTTAGGCTATTTCTGTTCAAAATGATTCATGCAAATAATTCTAGTTATAAAAGAACAAATTTTTATACTAAATATTGTTACAAACATGGAAAGTCGCTTCCCAGCAATGCGAGTCTTATGGTTGGGAAGAGAGTTTTACAAGGTTAAGCATGGAGTGACCTCAGCGACAGTTATGGCATCCTGACATTGGCGACAAACTTGGCGACCATTTTGGCGACCTTGGCGACAAATAGATGATTCCCGAAAATGCAACCCTTTTCTCGATATTTCTACTAGGAAAGGGAATACACGAGAAAACACCATGTGACGTCACGGCCTCTCGGATAGAATATTTAAGGACGGCACCTAGTTCAGAAGAGCGTCTTTGATCGACTGGTTACTTCGCTTTGAAGCGTGAACGTCTTCGGAGTTCTATCCGCAGTGTGAGCTAATCAGCTGGTGATCTGAGCTGTTATTGTCGTTACTAGTTATTTGCTGACTGTTTGTGTTGTTAGATATCAAAGTGCTGAACTATCATTACCTGCGAATTGTTGTCTATTTACATTGGTAATCTGTGTAAGGACTATTGTTTCCTGTACCTGTGCTACGTGTTTTCCTGCATATTTGTAAATAAACCTTCATTCTCCATTATCCTGCGTGTTGGACTGTTTACACCATACACCACAGAGAGACCCTTTTGCAACAATATTTAGTAAATAATACATTATATTATTCAAGGCATTGCGAAAACATAAGAAAAGTATATTTCTTACACACATATTTTCAATATTTTTTATAGTAAAGAACCATCAATATAATAATCTTTAGACAATTTGGATAGAAAAATACTGCTTCTAATTTTTATAGGTACCCATAAAACCATTTTTTTTAGAAATCCAAATAAGAAATATGATGTTCTTTATCTTTAGATCCAATAATTTTAGGGAGAAATACACTTTTATTTTTTGTTCTTTATTTCTCAGAATATTTTCTACAATTTCCCTTCAATAATTTTTACGAAAGCGGACAGATGGGTTACTTCATGGAAGGTCATCTGCATCCCATGTTGCTTCGGCAAGATTTAAATCTTGTCTTGTCTTGTATACTTCATATACGAGAAAATAAAAAGTGTTTTTAGTGATCGAGCATTACTGTAGAAACTTGAGGCTTGAATGTTCCAAGCAGTGATACTAACCAATTTCAGTTTATGAAGGACTTATTTTTAAATCTTATTTTATTATTAAATTTCATATCTAGTTTTGTTTTCTCTTATACATTAGAGATTATCAATATTATTAGCATTATGATTTTGTTGAGAAGCATGCAACTGCTATGATGACAACTAGGCTTACTGTATAATTTTCTATTTTTATTTCGGAATTTTAAAAGAAATCTATAGTGCATAAACTTACGAATTTAACGTCGAAATCGCTCAGATTATTAGCATCTTTTATAATCTAGTATCAACTTATTTGTTTTTTAGTAATATGATAAGACTATAAATATTATTTCACGATAAATTATTAAAGTTATTACCAATACATATTGATTTCACCATATGAATCTAAAATGATAAGGCTACCAGGGACCTTCAAAATAATTTTTTTTAAAACTTTCAACTAATCAATTTGAAATATTGCTGACAATGATAGGAACACTATATAAGTTAACACACAAAATGTGATCAGAATATATTCCATCATATCAGAGGTTTGGGTATTAAGCTAATTTTTAATAACCAATTATTGGCCTTTACGATAAATGTTCCAGGCGCTTTAATTTTTGTTCAAATTTCATGAAATTTTATATAAATTTAGAAATATGTATGGAAAATTTATTTTGGCATTCATATAGTAGTTATTTTGTTATTAAACTGTAGATATTTTCTTCCATATAAAATATTAAGCATATTTTTTACGAAATCAATATTTTCGAGATATTATGTGTCTTCATTCTGAAATTTCTTTCTGAAGCATAAAAAATTAATCCCAATTTATGTTTGAAAAGTGTTGGAGTAACTAATAAAAAATTAGAGTGATTTCGAATAATTTTGGAGCGTCTGGATCTTTTATTATAATTGTTGTTAAAACTCAAAAATAAATATATATATTTCCATGAAATTTTGTGTGTTGCCTTATATAGTGCTGTTATTAATGCCTTCAAAATTTCAAGTTTATTAGTTGAAAATTTTTAAAAATGATTTTGAAAGTACCTGGTCACCTTAACAATAACATCTACTATGTGATTACCCTCTCAGGTTTTGAATATTTCCAAACAACTGTAGTCTTTTAACTTTTGAAATGGAACTATTTAATTTTTGGGATTTTTTGTGCTACGTGATAATTTATTATTATTAACTTTTTTTCTTGCCTTAAAGTAAAATTCAACTTATTATCAACATACGTATGTTTAGCCAAATAAAACTACAATGTTGACTATTTGATTTTTTATGAATTCGATATCTTCTTTCGAATATTTTTAAAATCCTGTAGCCCTATTACTTACAAAATGTAACTATATTATCGTCGAAATTATTACCACCATTTTATGATTGATTTATTTACCTTTACTTGTAATTTTAATACTTTCTCTAAAGAATATCGACTATAAATGCAAATTATTGACAGAAAACTACATCATATTTTACAAATATCTAGATTTAGATTAAGTGAAAAGTTTTTAAGAGAGAGATGCAAATTTTGTACAATTTGTTTCCAGCAAATCTTTAAACCTTGTTCATAAGTATTTTTGTATTTGCAGCACTAAAATATATATAAATATCTATAAACACTAACAACATTTTGACTCGTAAAAGCCCAAGAAAATTATGACAGCTTCAAATTCATAATCCTATGACCTAAGCACCACTCCGAATCTTCACCTTGTAACTAATAATAAACTTACGACCTTGAAGAATTTCTGTCAGCCACAATCTTCAGCGATGATGAATTGTTCGAACCATTTCTTCTAACTTCTTTCATCAACCGAAACCTTATTTATTTATGCAACTGGTGGGCTTATTGCTGAATAATACTTATCGAAATGCAGGGAAATTGATGAACATTCTATTTTTTATTGTCTTAAACCATCTGCCGAAGTTCCCTGCTGAGCAATTACTGAACCCTTTGACAACTAAGATTGATGATACGACAATGAGATTTAATCAATCATGGCGAGAAAGGAAGGATTTTTGTGTCCGGGGTCAATAATGAGGATTAAGGATCTTTTGTTGTAGGACTAATTTTAGCTGTTAAGGAGCTTTGAAATTCAAGTAATTAGAAGTTTCGAAGGTATTTTTAGAAGTAAGTGGAGCGTGTTTGGAGTGGTGTCTTGTGATAAAGCTTGGTGAGGAAAATTGAAGGGATTAAGCTAAACGTGTCATCTCTTTATATTAGGGAACTTGATAAGCCAGAAGTGCTTTTAAAGATCACGAATTGTGGTGCATTTTGTTGGATGCAAGCGTTGGCGAGCGATAGCAGTTTTTGCAAATTCAGCATTGCTGATTGGCGCTGTCGTTTCCCTCGCTTGTATTTAACTCTCTTCCTCTGCGAAACATCGGTTCAGTTCTGGTACGCTTATGAGTTGTAGTATGCTGAAATGAGTTATCTGTGTGAATCGTACTACCATTCAGAGTATATGCCTAAGTGGTGCATCGTATTATCATCATGTTTTTAATAAATACGTTTTCACGAATTGGACTTGTATTTCTTTCTCACGCCTTTATAAACTTGTATCGCTCGCAGGAGGGGTTTCTTGGATGCAAGCGTTGGCGAAAGATAACAGTTTATGCAAATTCAGCATTGCTGATTGGCGCTGTCGTTTCGAACGCTTGTATTTAACCCTCTTCCTCTACAAAACATTAGTTCAGTTCTGTTGTGGTATGCTTACGAGTTGTAGCGTGCTGAAATCAGTCATCTGTGTGAATCGTACTACCAGTCTGAGAATATGCCTAAGTGGTGCATCGTATTATCATCATGCTTTTAATAAATACGTTTTTATGAATTGGACTTGTATTCCTTTCCCACGCTTTCACATTTCTTCTATGATATACATGACCGTATTTCACATACGGTCAACCGAGGCCATGGCCTTTGGACGCAGCTGTCAGCTGGCTCATATACAGAAGGAACATCAACCAAATATTTGTAAAATTTTTCAGTATTGTTTTGAAAAAGCCATATCAAATGATATTTTAGTTAATTTACTTTCTTTACATTGGATACATTGAGCGGTACATGTTTTATATATTGCGGACGCTTTGACTTTGATTGAAATAGATTTAATAAGATATTTCCACTTCAATGACCTTTCAAGCCTATTTCATGGACAAAAGCGCGAACGAGGAAGTCTTTGTAGGTATTTCAGACAATTTCAAGAAATTCGAGGGAGTACTTCAGACAATTTCAAGAAATTCGACGAAGTACTTCAGACAATTTCAAGAAATTCGATGGAGTATTTTTGGAGGTGCTCATGTTGTGATATTTCATAAGTAGTGTAATTTCGAATTAAAAGTTTAAAATGGTTCAAAGATTATAAAAATTGTATTAAGTATATTAGAAATAAAGTATTGTACATTAGATTGAAAATTATTTATTAATTCTTTTAAGCGGGGGCGAAAGATATGACTCGGCTTATGGCGAAGAAATGTGTAAATCCGGTCCTGATGATATACATTTAGGCATATAAGAGCTTAAAATCTCGAATCGTTCAACAAGGTTTACTTCTCTGTAAAATACGAAAATCTCTGATTGGGCATAGAGATCGAAGGTTTCAGGATACGAAACCTAGATTCCACCAAGGTTTCTTCATGAATGTAGGCCTGGTCTGCATTAAATCTTAAGTGGACGATCAAATACAATTCTGTTGGAATGGCATGGAAGCTTGGAAAGGGTAAGTCGGCACATATTTCGTCATCATCTAATCAGAAAACAAAATTATGAGACCAAAACTGCGAATAAAATAATCTCATTTGTAAAAGATAGCAGATTTAGAAATATTAAATTTGCTTGATGTCGATGAAGGTTTAACTCTTTGATCCCGAGGGGACATTTTCCTCCCAGCTCCTTTAAAACCCGGAATTTTGGAGAGGATTGCACATTGAAGTGGACTCTTCCATTCAGTGTGGTCTTTACCCCACCATCGCACTCCCCGTTACTCAAGGTAATAAAGCTGTTAGAGTCCTACTTTTATCGATTTCCTCGCGGTCTTTCCGCGAGGGTAGAATCCAGGTGGCCCTGACTGAAACGGGCTGTGAAAAAGACCCGAACAAGGTTAATTGGACCCTTTACTACTCTTATCAATGAAGCAATCTATCTACACGACCACCCCTCAAAAGGAGGCAAGCGCCTCAAACCGGCCTTCTAGGCGTTAAGGCGAAACCTTGTGGTGTCTTGGCCTATGGGCGACCAAGTGTGAACAAATAAGTGCAATGCTTAGGTTGACTAAGTAATTTTATTTACACTTTCACAGCTATAATTTAAATAACAAGTTCTTGTGTAAGCAATATGAAGTAAGTGATTATTTAAAAAGTTTGTACATTCGAGTTCGCAGTTCGTTTGACGTCAAAGTTCGATCGAGTCAGAGTTCCACAAGAGATGGAGATCCAGGATAATTTCCCTATCCGGGTGACAGCCTAAGCACGAGACTACAAGGAATGCTCGAAATTCGATGAGCCGAGATTTCGGAAATAATTGCTGATTCTCAGCGATCGTCGTCCGAATCAAATCGGGACTTTAATTCAGAGATGGTCACACAGCTCTTTTGCACTTCCGGAGACTGAAACGCCATTTCGAGCCTCTCTAATTCGGTTCTTTACTGCTCTCGTCGTTCCAACTCCAAGACCCCGTTTTTGTCCCTACTTCAAGGGATGGAGCTCCGCCTCCCTTTCACTCCACTGGGCAACCGGACTCCCGGGCATCCAACGACTAAACTTCTATGTTCCCAATGGTCAACTCCGACTGTGGGATGGTTCCTGAGTTTCATAACCACAGGAGCTTTGCAGGTGTGACATTAAAGAACACCGCTAATCTCCTGATAGCCGACCCAAATGCGCTCTCTCGAAGATATTTATTCCTGTGTATTGTGGCCGCTATTCGCTTGCAGCTATTACCTTCGTCAATATCCTCTTAATGACCACCAGGTGTGATTGGCTTACGTTTTGCGGTTGAAGTGAAAGGTACTCCACTCTTTTCTCGTGGGAAACTTTCCTCGCGGGAAGGGAAAACAACACAACCTGTAGACCGCCCCTAACCACCTGTCTAGGCATGAGAGGGTTAAATAAATACTAATTACAATGTCTTGGAGGTCCATAATTTAATGCATCGGAATCACATGCAGTGCCATAAAAATTGAATGAAACTAAATCCTCTGAAATGATACCAAATATCATATATGTTTCAAAATTTATGTTAAAAAGACATTTACCTTATATATTTTGTAGAAATAACAAAATTATTTCTAGAAATACTTGCTATCCTTAGCATTCAGTGTACGTCAACAAGAATGTTCATTTGCCTATTTAAAAATGAGAAAAACAAACACATGAAACAGACTCATTAGTCACGCCAGTCTGAGTGTAAGGAACTGAAACTCGTTTTCTGTATCGTTGCTTTTAACGAGGCATGAGAATTCTAATTATTCTTATTCTACTTCAGAAAATGGAGTAAAAACCATTTTAACGAGATTTAATGGCATTTTATGAAGATATACGTCGACATAAAATTGTTTTATCGTTGACTTTGACTGGCATTTTTGATAAACTTCTGTTAAGAAGAAATTGTCCAGATTTTTTAATTCCATATAATAAATTCACGTAGTCTTTTGTAGCTTAAAAAGTGAAAGTTAATATAAAAGAGTAAATAATATCCCTATGATCAGTAGACCCAGCGTCCAAAAAAATTTAAATAAATAAAATCTAAGAAATGCTCGTCATCTAAGTCTTTAGAGGTCTGCCCCTTTTTTTCGAATGCGAATTATTAACACAAATCTCTGTTTTTATCAGTATTCACAAAATTACCATTGAATGTCACGCAATTACACAAATAACCGTCAATGAAATGTAAGTTATGCTCGTCATCTCAGTCTTTAGAGGTCTGCCCATTTTTTTCGAATGCGCATTATTAACATAAATCTCCGTTTTTATCAGTATTCACAAAATTACCATTGAATGTCTCGCAATTACAAAAATCAGCGTCAAATAAATGTAAGTTATGCTCGTCATCTCAGTCTTTAGAGGTCTGCCCCTTTTTCTTCGAATGCGAATTATTAACACAAATCTCTGTTTTTATCAGTATTCACAAAATTACCATTTAATGTCTCACAATTACAAAAGTCAGCGTCAAATAAATGTAAGTTATGCTCGTCATCTCAGTCTTTAGAGATCTGCTCCTTTTTTTCGAATTCGAGCTATTACAAATCTCTGCTCTTATAAGTATTCACAAAAATACAATTAAATGTCTCTCCATTACCAAAATGACTTAAATGTTTTAATGATGCCAAATTTGCCAAACATTGGAGCCATTAAAACGGCCGCCGTCTTGAAATGGAATCGAAAAATAATTCTAAAAGGTCGTTACACATACTTAGCGATTAATGACTTCAAAGAAAATTTATCCCAAATCGAAGAAAATCGCACAATGCGTTTGATCGTGACTGGGTAACAAACAAGTTTAGAGACAAACAGGAGAAATGCCGAGCGGTCGAATTTAAGAAGGATCTCGATTTGCTCTGTCAATTTGATTAACTATTTTAACATATTGCGAAATACTGTATTAACAATACTGATCATTATCAAATACGGAAACCTTCCGCGGTTTTGCGATTGCGCCAGGTGGAGTTGATTTCCCAAAAATAGGGATGGGGTGAAGAATGGAGGGGGAGATGTCCACATTTTGCATAGCAGTTTATAGAAACATTTTATTTTCATTTATTGATTTGCTGCAAACACGAACTAAAAAAGACTAACTAAAAACTCATATACTTAATCGGACAAAGGTCATGACCTACGAAAGAACTCTAGAAAAGCGCTCATCAATATCTGTCACACCTTTCCGCAGTTAAATCGTCCAGTTATAAGTGCTAGTGTCGGTTTTTTTAAACAAACATTATTTACTCTATTATATTTCAAAACACATAAAATAAATAAGAAATTGTAGAGGGACGAGACTCATGTTTATGTGGAATGCCACTGTTGAAGAATTAATTCAATTTCAGGAACCATTTTTATTAGATGGCTATGTTCCACGACACAGTACATTATAAGGTACAAGACGCAAGACAGAGAGCAACAACACAAGACACGCACACAGAAGAAGAAGAAGAGAGAGGAATCATGGGAAAAAACGGATGGCTCTAGTAGCGCCACCTATCATAAAAAGGAGAAGGCAGTGAATTGTAAACGCTACATCAAACAATTTTCAACACAAATGTCTGCCTGAAATCTATATATTTAAAATAAAATGGTAAAATATTCAGGCAGTTCTCCACCCCCAGCCACTCGAAGGATTTCGATAATTTTTATTTCATACGGAAGCTTATGATGCCTAGATATGTCAACAACGGTAGCTTGGCCACCACCCACCCCCACTTTCGAACAAACTCGAAAAAAAATTTTTCCACCTTAAAGATAATCAAATAAGTTGAATTAGTAAATAAAGCAAATTTAAAAATTAAATTAAACATACATTACCAAATTTAAACAATGTTTAGGTAGCGCTCAATATGCCGCTGCATACAACAAACAAAGGAAGTCAATGATAATTCAAAGAAAGTAAAAACCACGAAATAAACCATCATAGAATCGAATTAAACAGACAAGGAATCCATTCTAGTCCACTTTTTCAAGGTCTATAGACTAAATTCAAAATGGATTCAAATAAATTGGGAAATTTTTCTGTAAGAGGCTTGATCTAAGTCTAACCAAAGAAACTTCATAGGACGAAATTTCCAAAATAGCAAGACAAACAAGATAAGTAAACAACAAAAGAATTTTCAGAAAAAAAACATAATATCGCTAACATGATTGATTTAAAAATTATTAGCCATCCGGCAAAAATACATTCATAAAATATCAGTAAAGAAGAAAAATTTTAACTTACTCCATTCTTGCAAAGAATTAAAATGTCCAAATTCAACTCACAGACAAGGAATAAGAATAATCCCGCCTTAAACTCAACAATCTAATGTAACCAACTAAGATGTGTTCCAATCTATTTTTCGAAAAGAAAAATAGAAACAGAAAGTGCAGGCAACAGTATTTTTAAGATAAAAAACTTTCAGTTTCAATTAATACCTTAATAAATAAAAGGAAACGGCCAAATAAAAAGAAATTATTAGAAAATATAGCAGCAACCACTAATTTATTTTTTAATTATAATTTTATAATAATTATATAAGTTAATATTTATATTCAAGACCACTTTCAAGAATAATATCTTCAACGCCGTAAATATTATACGGGAAAGAGTTACAGTAGAGATTTTTTAGAAAATTACCAGCAGCTACTAAGAAGTCATTTCTGTTATTGCAAATTCTTTTAACATAACTAAAAATTACGGTTCTAAAGACTCAAGAATCTAGATTTGAATGAAAGCCACAAAGATTTTTGCAAGTAAAATTAAAATGAGATATCTTGTGAAAGAGGCCAATTAAGGTTTTTTGCTCTCCACCATCCATTCTCTATATGATCTTTTGATTTCTTTCGAAAATAGAGGGGATCAGGTGACCCTTCATGATGTATTCAGACGTGATAAGCTTCTATATGAAATAAAAATTTTAGTAATCCGTCGAGTGGTTGCGTCTGGCGAACTGTCTGAAGGTTTTACAATATCATTTTAAATATATAGATCCCAATAGTTCCATTAAAATGGAGTGTCAAAAATATAGTAAAATACCTATTGTAGGTGTTGGAAACTGTTTATTTAGCGCAATATCAATCAGTACTTATGGATCTGAAGACTTTCATGCCTAAATCCGTCAGAAAGTTAAACAAAACATTACAATTAGATGAGGTTTATTGAAAGATTTTCCAATTTTAAAGGAATCTGTTGTCTAGAAAGCATATGAAATCTACTATGGTTTTACTGTCTGTTCCATTGATCTTCGTACAGTATTTAAAACTGAAAAAAGTAGTGGCTGAGAGCCTCGAAGCAGCGAGGTGGCAGGGATAGTACTGAGCAAAGTGGGTGCTGGTCGAGATCCCGCCCGGAGGCAGACGAAAGCGACAATTTTTATATAAAAATAAAGCAGAAAAAATAGTCTAATTAAAAAAAGATATTGCAATATTTCTGAGTTTAATTCCATGTACTTGCATCTAAACCTTATTATTAAGTTTCCGCGATCAAATGCTTATCATTTCAGGACGAGGAGTGTCGTTTCATTGCTAAAGGTTAAACCTTAAGCTCATTTAATGCTTTGTTAAGAACAACCATGCGAAATTCCAACAATTAAATAAGACTTTGATTTATAATACGTTTTTCCTAAGCTAATAATCGAAACAAGGTTAATCCTACTTATTCTTATACCGAGTCAATGTAACCTGCCGTTTGAAAATATTGATTCAGTAAATCCTCAAACCAATCCGACGTAAATATTCTTCCCAATTCAATGGTACAAGCCATCCATCTTCTGCGATTAGCTCAAATTATATTTAGCGTTCTCCGAATCTATTTCACTGATATTTCCCTGTTTTAATTCAATAAATCTTCCGTAACCAAGTTCTGAGCGTTATTTTGTGCACATTGAGGGATTGCTGTTTATCACGTAAGCACGTTTGTTTGAAGTTTAACTCTTAAATAAACATCTAAAGCGAAGTTCGAATTTTCTACGAAAAGGAGTTTGTCTTCCGTGAGGTAAGTTAGCGAAAGGAAATAAAGTCGCCCATGTTTTAAAAGCGTGACTTGTGATTCAAAAATGCCTTTAGGATAAAAAATGCAACATGTATAATTCAATTATCTCTGAAATATTTTAATACATCCAATTCACGGAAAGTTTCTGTCGCATGACTTCACAACAGTTGCAGCCAGCGCACGGGAAGGAATTCTCGCAATAAAACACAGTAAAAATGTTTGACACTATTAATCATAGGGAAACTAAGTTTATTTCTCTCATTCTGGGGTGATATGAATTTGTTTGCAGTAATAGTAGCCAAATTTTATATTTTTCTTCTTTATTTTTATTTTCTTTGTTCTTGAATAACCGCAATTGTTTATGATACATGTGGAAATTAGTTTCGGGACATAATCCCGGCTGTAGCAACCAATTCTATATTAAATTTGCATTTTCATCTTTATAGATCCCGGCCGATACCCCAATTATTTCTGTTATTTTTGTGGGAATGCCATTAGATAGAACAGAACGCTCACAGGGGAAAATTATATACAAAAGGAAGGTAATAAGGAGGTTAATAATTGACATGAAGGCATGATTACGGACTACTTGGTTATCACCGGGATAGACGCCATTGGGGTTAAAAGTAGTTAGTTGAATTAGTGAGAATCAGAAGGAAAGAATAAATGGGATACAGTTACCGTTGCATAGTTAACATCAGGGCTGCTTTATTTGCGCCGTGCGGAGAAGTCTTTACGACATAATTAGAGGGAGGGAGTTGCCAGTCTGCGACTTTCGTTGCGTCCTCCACGGTTTTGTGTGGAAAAAGAGGGCTCTCTCCATGATGTATCATCAATAGGCCTCCTGGTTCCATCCATCATATGTGAAAATCTAGTTTCACAAATCTTATTTACGCTACGATTAAATTATGCTTACTGTAAAATCGTACGTACATGTGGGAGTGTCCCTCTGGGAGCATCGCGAGTACCCGGATGATAAGCAAGCAAGCGGGTTCTTGCTTTCCGGGAGGAGTTGGGCCTGCTATCGTGGAGTTTCGGTCATTCAAATTTTACCGCACGACTTCGCGCCAGGTAGCTGTGGCTTATATTCATTACATATGGGGAGACACTGATTATTGATCGGCACTTATATTCGACTGGTAATATAACTTCAATCGTATTAAACATTTTTGCCGCAAAACGAGCAAGCTATGGTGTAACGATGTGAACATGGTGTATGAAGTTACTTTTACGACAAAGCGCTACGTGGTTGCAGTTTGAGAATTGATGTTTGGATTTAGTTAATATCACGTCGTTTAGCAAGCAACACCACCTATCTCATTTTGTTTTCAAATTCAAAGAGGAAGGAAAAAACGGATTTTTTGGAACCCATTAGGGATATTTTTGATTTTTTTTTCGCATCTGGTAGGAACATGCAGTCTCATGTTGTAATAAGATGCAAACAAAATCTAAAATATTCGTTATTTTTTGCTAAAAAATCCAGTTTTTTTCTTCCTCTTTGAAATATCAAAAAATTGAGATAGGCAGTGTAGCTTGCTGAGCTATTATCATTCATTTATTTGAACACAGGACAAAATGTACTTACGCCGTTCTCAAGCAAATATGAAAGTATTGTTACGAAAATCGTTCTGGTGTGTGTACAGCGAAATCAGTCATACAAGCAGGTAACGGAGAATAACACTTTATTCTCAAATATTCCGGAAAACACGAAGCGCAGGTAACAGGACAAGTAGCGCTTGCGCAGATTAGCAACACAAATAGACAGCAATTCACTAACAAGAACAGCAACAGCGCTTTCAATACCGCTCGGCGTATAACAGTTTACTTGCTCGCACAGCGGATAAAGCTGCATAGAGAGATTCCAAAGACGTTAGCACTCGAAAGGATATCCCAGTCGATCAACGCGTTCAAAGTCGATTAACACAAACTATTATTTTGTGATCCGATTATGGTACTTTTATAATCTCCCCGACAGGCCGTGACGTCACAGGGAATCATCTGGATAAATCCGGATCTCAACCCCTAATAGAGATATCAAGAAAATTCCAGTACTTTTGAGATCCCACATTTAATCGGCAGGTCACGAAAATGGTCTCCAAGGTTGGGGTCGATGGCCCCATTCACCCGACATTCCCACACATACCTCCGTATTATTCTCATCCCAACCATAAGACTAACATTGCAGGAAACGACATTCCATGTTCGTAATAATATGCTATCTCATCCTCAGATGGGATATTTGTTTGGCTAGAATTAACTATAAAACTTTATTAAAATATATTAAATAAGAAAAAATTAAAAAATTGCTGTTGTCGAAAAGTTGCCAAGATTGGCCCACAAACAGTTGTCAGCGGAATTGTTATCTTTTACTACAGAAATAGCTTAAAAAGCAGGTATCACCACTCGTATTCCTCATAAACTGGAAAGACAAAGTGAAATAGCAATAAAAGGACATTAGAGTCAACAAATATTAGTCCAAAAATAACAAAAACTTAGATTACGTTGTATTGTATTTGTGAAGAAACAAAGTGAAAAGAGGAAGTTGTAATTCCAGATTCGGGAACTTTGTCCTAAAACAGTAGGACACCAAATTTATTTTTCTGTTTCTGGAATGATAATAGGAATTTGTTTGCAGTGCTAATGTGACAAAATTTTACGTTCTTCCTTCCATTTTTTATTTCCTTCCATTTTTAATTGTTTTCTTGAACGACTACAGTTCTTTTTGACACATATATTGGTTATTTACTTGCGTATAGCGTACATATCATAAATTTCAAAGAATTGTAATATTTGTAACGAATAAAAAATTATATTTGTAGAATTATAAACTATTTAATGAAAAGTAATTAATTAAATAAAACCATTTGGTCATAAAAGAAATTAATTTAAAAATATCGTTTGGTCGTAAAAGAAATTCGTTAAAAAATCGTTTGGTGTCAGTTATTTTCTAAAGATTATAAAGATAGAGTGGCAACGAATATTTTTGTCTTAGCGAGAGTTGCCTGGCAACGAATAAGGAAAAAGTTTGTTAAGATAGAATTCGATGTGAATTAATTTAATGTGTGTTATGTGAGTGTTTGTGTCTAAAATGTTTGTGATGTGTAAACCGTCAATAAATATCTTATGTTTGCAAATAAGGCTCAA
Organism: Araneus ventricosus; assembly: GCA_013235015.1. Lineage (NCBI taxonomy): Eukaryota > Metazoa > Arthropoda > Arachnida > Araneae > Araneidae > Araneus > Araneus ventricosus. The sequence continues at coordinate 39,118 of BGPR01003402.1, read as the reverse complement.
GAATCTTCAGGAAATTCTAAAATACCGCACAGAATCAATGAGGAAGATGAACTAAATCAAGTTCCGCATTCAGCAAGGGGTGTAACCATTAAGCGTTTCTCCAGTCAATATAACTCTGAAATGAGAAAGGGGTCCTATTAAGGGATGTTGGACTTTCAAATTACCAAGAAACGGTCAAAATATGAAATTTCTTTTAAACATTTTATTTTCAGAGTTTAAGCTTATGAGCGAATAAAATAGCATTAAAACAAGTAATGTTAAATAAAATCGCTATTTAATGGGTTTAGAGGAGTAATTATAAAGCATTTTTCATGGCTTTTTCTCACAACAATGTTTTCCATAGATTTAATTTTAAAAAAATTTCTCTATGATTTTTAGTTCTTGAGGAACGTATATAAAATTTGTGGTATAGTTTCCTGCTAAACATCAAAATAAATCTGAATGTGAGTTGCGTGCTTCGACTTCATTTAAAAAGTTAAAAGACAATTTTATTTCAGGAAATCTCAAAATTCTAATAAATAATTAGTACGTAAGCATACAAATTTTTCAAGAAAATTAACTTTTAAATGAAATTAAAAAAATAATACACAATTTTTTACGAATGTATTTTTTTATTTTAAGAATGGGTAACTAAGAAGAAAAAATAATAAATATGGAGCCTGGAGCATTTTAAAGATTTTCTAAAATATTGTATTCAGTTTATAAGGGATATTAAAAAATATTTTCCGTATTTACATTATAACAAATATGTATACAAAATTTCATAACTCTAAACCAATTATTGCGAAAAAGCCTAATAGAGCCCACACTGTCTTTAATGCAGGATTTCTTAAACGACTCTATTGGAAAATTATCACGCGAATCCAGCTTCAATTAAAATAGTTAGAAATCCATAAATTTAAATAACAATCAGAAACTATAATTCTATGAATACATTTAGTTAAGATATTTAATAATGCAAGCACGAACATAAATCCTCTTTTATTCAGGAGATTTATCATAAAAATATAAAAAATGTGAATAGTTATATGAAAAAATACACTAAAAATTATATATTGTTGTATCTTCTCCAGTCACTTTCAATTCTCAACAACTTAGTTTATTAATTTTTATAAACATGTTGAGTTTCCTTCAAGAATATAAAAACATTTTGCAAATGATGAAAAACATTCGATTCTAAATTCAATAAGAGACGCAGGTGTTGAATTTCTGAAACTTATCGCCTGGCATTTTTTTATTTAGTGTTATAAAAAATATCTGAAAAATATTCATGAAAGAACATAAGAAATCGATCAAATCAAATTTTCAAGCGAAATGTTCTATTCTTGTAAGATTGTTCAGCATATATTAAACCTTTGCCACTTTATATTTTCGAATATAGCAAAAGAAAACAAATTGTTAATGAAGGGTAAATAAATTTAAACCGGGTATTGGACGAATTGGGATAAAATGTTTATCCTCATGATAATTTTTTTTAAAGTTTATATTTACACATTTTGAAAATTCTGTAAAATATAGTGCTGTGAAAGTTACTGTAAATCCGATGTAAGCCATTTCAGGGTTTGCGGAATAGTTTCAGAACTTTACTTCTTAAGTAAAATTGGAAGGTAATTATTTATTGTCGACTTTTTTTAAAGAAAAGGACAGCAAGTTTTCCAAGTCATTTTCTTTTTTTTTCTTCGTAGTTTGGCTGAAAAGATAAGATAATTGGATTACGAAAAAACTAGAATAAAATGAAAAAAACATGTTTTTATTACTGTATTAACTTAATCTGTTTGCTGACACAATCCTTGCTACGAGGCATATTTTGTTGAAAACAAAATTTTTCAGAAATCCGGCGGTAAATTGAGATTTAGGCATAACAGTTGAGGATTTCTCTGAACAAATACAATGGGTGTTTCAAAACCCATGGGCAAAAATTTTAGGGGTGATACAAAACATCTAAACAAGCAATTTTTACCATGCAATGCATGGGCGGAGAGCAAGCGGTGAACCGCTGGAAGTCTCCGTTACTGTCACATGAAAGAATGAAACACCAAACGGATAGAGGAGGTACTAAATAATTTTATTGATAGCATGTGTGACAAAATTACGGAAACTGTTTAAAAGAAGACATGAAGGTTGTGCGTATTAGAAATGCCTTCACGAGTAAAGGTGCTTTCATCCGTGAATAACACATGTGCACTAAAATCAGGCTGCGCCGCTAGTTGTTGCAAAAACCAACGTGCAAACTCGACACGTGGCGCATAATCTGCAGTTATCAAGGCTTGCACTTTCTGTACATGGCTGGGGTGTAATCCTTCGTCCCGTAGTACTCGCCAAACAATCGAGTGGGACACATTTACGGCACGTGAAACTTCTCGCGTGCTAATATCCGGACGATCTCCCACTCCTTGCAGAATGTCCTCTACAACTTGTGGCGTCCGCACACCTCTACCACGCCCTGTATCATGCATGCCGGTGACAAAGGATCCCGTTTCACACAGGCACCGATGCAATCGCTCGAACAGTTTTTGGTCTGTGACGTGTCTTCTCGGAAAACGCTGCCTGTACAGTCTTTCGGCTTCCAAATCATTCCCATTCGCAAGACCATACATAAAATGCATTTCCGCCTTTTCCTGATTACTGTACGTCGCCATGCCTTTTGAAATCCACGGTAGAAATGACGATGTGTAAGAAAACTCGCGCTTTATGCTTTCCATTTCAGCGCCATCTAGCGGTTCACCACTTTCTCTCCGCCCATGCATTGTATGGTGAAAATTAATTGTTTAGATGTTTTCTATCACCCCTTATATTTTTGCCTATGAGTTTCCAAACACTCTGTATCATGATACTCGATTTCTAAGAAGTATTCTTTGCTTACAAATTTTTAAAATCTACTAAAATATAAATTTTATAAATCTGTTTCTATAAACATGCTTTTATTAGTATATTAATAGCAGTTTTATTCATATTTCAACATTTTTTTTACTTTTTAGTCTTTAATTTAAATTTTTTACTGTAAATATTGTGGAATAATTAAATTACTTATTCTTAAATGCATTACTACGTGGCGCTGCTAGTATGGGATCAAAATTTATAGATAATGCGTTGGAATATTAGAATAATGTATTGTTATTGAGAATACACAAGTGTACAAAATTTCCAACCTCTAAACCACAAGGAATTGAGTGAAAATCGATTAAACAATTCCATCTTTGCAGAAATGAAAAAAGCAAATTTTTAAAAATGATTATAAAATTAATGACACTTGTTCTTAATTCCTTAATAACGTGTGCACCAAACAATGTGAAGAAAAGCCATCCCAAACATATTCTGCTTAATTTACAGTAAAAGCGCCTAGGAGAATCTAATTAATGCAAAACTCACTTCTGTTCTAAAATTACCCTTCCATTAGGCCCTCCCTCTATACCAGCATGAAATGTCGCGAGTATTTCCTACAAACGCTATTGAAAAATATCAATTTAATTAGGTAGTTATTTATGTTAATTATTTGGGTAAATTTAGTAGTGTAATTATTAAAATTAGGCTGTAATTAGGTAAGAGCTAATAATTGCAATTATTTTTAGCAATTTTTATATAAAATGATATGGGAACAATGTAAACATGAAACACAAAAACAGTATAAAATGACCAAAGAATCAGCTGAATGCCGTAAAAATAAAATAAATTAAATTGCCAATATTTCAACTGTAATATTTACAATTGTAATTTGAAACTATAAAAACAATATAGAAGTAAAAAAAAATTAAATTTAGATATAAAAAGCAAGAAGTAAGTTGTATGTTCATTTCTTTGCAATGGTCGTGCGTATCCCTGAAATACAAATAGCAGACTCGCAGAGTCATATTAACTCTTCGAATTCCAAACTATGACTAATAGTTTATCGAAAGGAGCTGTAAGAATAGACAAGGTAATGCATTCGTAGCACTCTCTGGTGAAAAGAAATAAAATTAAATTCTTCTGTAGCGTACCTCTCACACAAATGTGCCAGCTGGAAGGTGAAAACTATAAAAAGAGCTTTATCCTTGTTATTAAACAGCATCACAAAAATCCTTCCTTCAGAATCGTGAATGATGAAAGTCCGAATTAAACAGTGCAATAAAAATGACTTTTGTTCGTAATTCCTTTTAAAATCGTTCACCAAACAATGTAAGAATACGCCGTCACTAACATGACTCACTTAACTTAGTATAAAAGCGACTTGGAAATTTCGAATTAAACGAAATCCACTCATTTTCTGAAATTAGCACTATAACAAAAGATCCTTAATCCTTGTCATTGACCTAAGTT
>BGPR01003402.1:20255-34815 GCA_013235015.1 Araneus ventricosus | reverse complement strand
TTAGCACTATAACAAAAGATCCTTAATCCTTGTCATTGACCTAAGTTGCAAAAGTCCTTCCTTAGGGATCGTGAATGATGAAAGTGCATTAAACAGTGTTATAAAAATGACTTTTGTTTGTAATTCCTTTTAAAACCGTTCGCCAACAATGTAAGAATACGCCCTCACTGACATGGCTCGTAGTATAAAATGTAGTATATTATCGTAGTATAAAGGCGACTTGGAAATTTCGAATTAAAGCGAAATCCACTCATTTTCTGAAATTAGCACTGTAACAAAAGATCCCTAATCCTTATCATTGACCTGCGTCGCAAAACTTCTTCCTTAGGGATAGTGATTGATGAAATCTCATTGTACTACGATTAATCTTCCCTCTTGAAGAGTTGAGTAATTGTCTAGTGGGGAATTTCGACGGATGGCTAAAGAAGAAAAAATAAAGTTCAATGTTCATTCCTTTTGCTGCATTCTCATGACACCAAGTATTATCCGACAATAAGCCCACCAGTTGCCTGAATAAATAAGTTTTAGTGTGATGATAAAAGCAGAAATAGATGGTTCGAGCTATTCATCATAGCTGAAGTTCTTGGCTGTCAGAAATTCTTCAAGGTCGAGAATTATTTGTGTCTGGTAGGTGGAATTTCTGAATAGGAGTTCGACAGAATTGTTAGAGATTTCTGGTTTGTTGTAGCAATCTTGATAAATGATGCATATCTTACAAATTCAAAAAAATACTTGTTGTGAAAATTATTCTAAATACTTTCGTACTTCTTACCGCAGAAAACATTTTAAAATAAAAATTTTAAACTGAATTATGCGGTGGAAAATATAGTTTTCAGAACACACTAATTAACCAAATTTTATAGAATGTTTCCGCACAACGCAGGTATATCAGAAATAGAAGGATTTCCGAATGTGTAGCAATAGTTTTTTTAATTCTAATAATAATGAATGAAAAAAATAATACGAAGCTTCTTATATCAAGAATTAAACTTTGGTAAGCTGTGTGTGATAGAATAAATAATCTACAGGCCAAAACTATTGCAAGGTTGGTAAAATGCGAAACATTTGGAGTTAATTTGAATATAATGTTCCGCAATCAATTGTGGAAAGTCATGGGACGTCCAATCGTGGAAACTTACATTTTACAATGAAGATTTTGTCACGACGACATTTAGGGGACCGTCCACAAATTGATGAAGAAGAATTGGGGCTCACCCGGTTTCACAAGAATCTGATATTACATTCACTGTAAATTGTGAATTCCCACTGTTGTATGTTCCGCGAGTATCCACAATTTACTGCAAAACATTGTATTCAAATTAACTCCAAATGCTTCGCATTTTACCTATCTAGCAATACTTTTGGCCAATAGTGTGCTTGAAAGTAGAGGAATTTTGTAAATTTCAGCTTATGGATCTCCAAAAATATAGGGCACATGTTCATGGCTAAGTTTCTTTAAATTACCTCTAGGAAACAATCCACAAATCACTATCCCTTTACAAGTTTAATTTACTTTCAAATATACCGTACAAACTTGTAATTAAAGTGAAATTCAATTGCAATTAACACTAAGCAAAGAACCTTACTCCTCTTCATTGATCTGGAAAGCAAAACTCCTTCCTTTTTTACCATGATTGATGAAAATCCCCATTGCAAGACCTTCAATCTTAGCCCTCAAAGAGTTGAGTAATTGCCCAGTGGGAAATTTCGACAGGTCCTAAGCGAAGAAAAAAGTTGGGCGATTACTGCGTTCTTATAGCACTGAGCATTATCCACCAATAAGCCCCCCAAATGCCTGAATAAATAAGTTTTTGGTTGATGAAAAGATTGGGAATGGATGTTTGGAGCTATTCATCATCACTGAAGGGTTTGGTTGTCAGAAATTCTTCAAGGTCGGAGGTTATTTGCATTTTGTAGTTCTGCTCTTGCTTGTGTGCAAAGTCCTATGCGTAATTGTCTTTTTCGTTCTTTCGGCTAATTATAGATGTTTACTGAGTAAAATTCTTTAAGATGACATACGAATGTTAAATCTCGAAAATTTTCGATTTCTTTGAAAAACATATATATCATTCACCTATTATTTATGAACAACTTAAAACAATCTGAGTTAAAAAATTCCAATAATTGTAAAAGTTATGAAGGAAAATGTATCAGCTGTTAAACGTAAACATTGAAAAGGGTCATATCTTTAAAGCGCTGGATTTCAAAATCTGTTTTTTTTTTTTATATTGCGCACAATCTGTCAAGAACTATTGAATATTTTTAGATAAAATTTTTACTGAATATGTAATACGCTATGTTCTACAAATTGAGACAGAAATTTCGTACATTTTCTCTTCAAAGACATTTTGTGGTGAGGGGATAGAAACGTTGAAATTTTAAATATTTTAACATTTTATTTAAATTGGTATATAAAATAGTAATTAAAATTATATGTGCATAAATTGTGGTTAAGTTTGTTAAACAGACTGTTTGGATTACTGAAATACCCAAGATATTGTGTTTAGACCAATATAATATCCATAATCATGCGCGCAAGGTGACTATCTCATTTTTTCTCAAAATATTATACCCATATTTATTGCTCTCTCAAATAAAGACATACAAATATTAAGGTTTGAAAATCTGCGTGCTACAACAGAAAGAATCTGTATTTTTCTATTAAAAATGTGAGTTTTTTCCCCTATTTTTTCGAGGTTTAAGAGCCATATGTCCCTTTAATACTACATCGTTAAACTAAAGAGCTTAAATACAATCAACTAGAGAAAGTAGAATAAATTTGAAAATAATAAATTTAACTTAAACTTTACACAGAAACAATAAAATTTAGACAATAAAATTTGTACAATATTTAAGTAGCGCGCAATTGCAGCTCCAAACAAGAAATAAAGAGCTATGGAAATTAATATCAAGGAAATTCTTTATATTAATCTTTGACTATTCAAGGAATTATCAAGGAATGGAGCAAAGGAAACCAAAAAACTAAGATAAACTGAGAGGGAATCGATTTCAACAAACAAGGAATCCATTCTAGTCCATTTTATCAAGGGCTAAGGACTTTATTCGAAATAGATTCAAAATAATTGGGAAATTTTTCTGTAAGAAGCTTCAATTACGCCAAATACAGCTTCTCTTAGCCCGAAATTTCCCAGAAAAAGACAAAGGAGATCAGTACACCAAAAGCTTTATTTTAGAAAAAAAAGGAAAAACTAAAGAAATATTTTGGAGAACGGAAAATTTATCTTATATATATATTTATATATCTTATATATATATATATTTTAACTTCGTCATCAAGTATATCCCTCAACATTTTTGTTACTTTAATTAAAATTAGATTAATCCTTAAAAATTATGTGAATTTAATTTATTCTGACAAATAGGAACCAGTGGTTAGCATGGTTTAGTGGAGGGAAATTAATCGAAAGGTCAAACAAGTAAACCGATCTGCAAAATAAACACTTAGAAAAGAATAATGACATATAGTAGAATAAGCAATGGATGACTGCTCTTCCCGTTTTTGCAGGAAATACTATCCATTGTATAATTATTTTAATGAAAGACAAATGAGTCTGGAAAAAAGCAATAATATATTTACAAACAGACGTTTGAAATAAATTTTCTAACCCAAAACTGTCACTTGCATTTTTGCGCATTCACATTGTTAAATTAAGGAGAATATGATAAGAAATAAACAGTTTTTAGGAACATACTTTTATTAGTGTGCTAAAAAGCACAATATTTTTAAGAAATATTTTCTCCTTAATAATCTTTAATTTATAATTCTCTATTATAAATATTACGAGATTTAAAAATCAATATTTTTTTCGAATCTATTATCAGGTGATGCTTTATGATTGAATTAAACTTATTTAAATTTAGTAATTAAATGTTAATTAATTCTGAAAATATCACAATATTGTATTTTTGCCGACTTCACAAAAGTGTACAAAATTTGAAACCTCCAGTACTTCTGGAAGTGAGTTTAATTTTGATGACAAAATTCCATGTGTTCAAATTTGGAAACATATCAAATAAAAGTGTATAACAATTTTATAAGAAGCTAGATTTATAGTTTTGAATTTGCATCATTCTTAATTTATATATTTATTTTTCATCAAACTCTGGGACGTATAATTAATCTGTACCATAATAACGACAGAGTATTAAAAAAATACATAATTAAAGAAAGGAGAAAAGAAAAGAAAACACCTGATTTTACTTTTATTTAGAGGCAAAATAAAGTAAACATTCCGAAAAATATTGTTAAATATTTATCAACCTATATCTGCAAAATTCAAAAAAGCGTCATAAATTTATTGAACCTGTCTGATAAAATACATATAGTATAGCCTAAGCAAATCTAGCAAAATATGAAACAATTAATTTTAAAAAACACTTTTATCTCTAAAATGAGTAATATCTACCTGATGTCATAACCTTACTACTTAAATAATACAGTAAACAAGTAATATATAAAAAAAATTAAAGTAAATTCCTACTTAGGTCAGCGATCTATTCCTAAATTTATATCCTGCTAAATATCTTATATAAGAGGATTTTTTTCCTCCCATATAAAACTAAAATTAAATTTAATTAATGAATTAATATTTCAAAAAACTGTAATAACATCAAGTGTCATCCACTACAAGTTTAAAAAAATGTATTTGAACTTGAGTGGATGTATAAAAAGTATTTTATTAACGATTGAAAATTTGAACAAGATATATAAATATATATAGGGAGAGTGTGAACTAATAGTAGGAATTGAAGAAAAAAAACTTCATAAATTCTTTTTTAACATATCCAATAGAGAGAATAAAGAAAGTAATCAACATTACCCTCTGACAAAAATACATGAAAAAATGAAGCCTTCGTGAACATACCAGAAAACAAAGGATATTAGGTCTAGAAGCTAGAAATCGTAGCTCCATCTATTGAGAAAAATTCGAACCATACGACTCAAGGCGACACATACTTTCTCTCACATAAAACTAAAATTAATTAATTTAATTTAATTAATAAATTAATATTTGAAATAACTGTATTAACATCAAGTGTCATCCACTACAAGTTTAAAAAATGCATTTGAACTTGAGTGGATGAATAAAAAGTATTTTATTAACGACTGAAAATTTGAGCAAGATATATAAATAAATATATATAGGAAGAGTGTGAACTAATAGTAGGAATTGAAAAAGAAGCTGAAAATACAATCTCGAGCTTATGATCCAAAGGGAAAAATAACGTAACAAGCTAATTGTTTTCAATAACACATATTCATATGTTACGATATATCTGAGGTTAAATTCATATTCTTACGCTTCAACCATAAACGCAATCTTCGTTAACAACTACTGAAATACGCAATTTAAGCTCCGAAACGCGACTTGGCTTATAATATGTTTATTCTAAGTGAATAAACGACACCAGTGCCAGCCAACTTGTTCAAATACTGAATCTATTTATCCTGTCGCTCGAAATTATTAATTCAGTAAGGGATCAAACTTGTCCGAGTTAAATATTCTTCCTAAACTAATGACTCAAACCATTCATCTTGTCAGCTTAACTCGAATTACATTCATCATTTTCTGAATCTTCTTCAGTGATTTTCCCAGAACTGTAATTCAATTAATCTTGTGAAAGCAGGTTTGAGCATTATCCAGATGTACGTTGAGTTCTTTTTTTGAATTTGGCAGATAAATCTGTTTTAGACATGGAACATAGATAAATGTATTTGTTGATATTGGATATTTTAAGTGGAATGTTGTTTCCGTGTTGTGAACGGGTAAAATTCGTAGGAAAAGTTTCGTTCAATTTAGTTACTTGACTTTCGTTAAAGCAATATCGGTTGGTTAATAAGAGATAGTTGTTTAAATGGAAGGTTTCTTAAATCCTATTTATTTACGAAACTTGACTGAATAAGTTCGCTGTAAACTATGCTATTTTATAATAAACTTTACCGCTATTAAGTTAAAGACATTGTTTAATCTTAAATATTGGAGTCGTGAAAATCTAATGTTTCTTCAAATAGCATGTGATATGTGTAAAATTGTGTTTCGGAAGGAATATGTATCTTAAATACTTTAATCAGAATGCATTTAAGTTCATGACAATGGAATTACATTTAAAGTTAAAACCTTTCATTCCAGAGTCTTTTCTTTTTATCTTCTTTAGCTTTCTCTAAACGCTCCGAATTTTAAAAAAAATTGAAAATTTATCGATAAAGGTATTAAATATTTTCTTCGTATTGCAGCTTAAATTTTAAGATCGAGAGATAAATCTTTGGTTTTAAGAATTTCATTAAATTTATTAACATTTCACGACTGGTAGTCATAGAAATTCTCAGTTATTTTCACGTTCTTTCTCATTATAGCTAAAGTAAAAATAATAATTGCGTATTGAATTATGATATAGAATTAATATTGAAAGAAAGAGATGCTTACTTTAGTTATTACATTTCGTATTTAGCAAAGATTATGGTTCTTATTTTTTCGTTTTTTATCATTTTGCTTTAGTATTTACCATATTGATGTATTATTTGTACAATTAAAATATCAGTTGAAATCCAAATACAATTTATTATACAACGCTAGTGCGTATTTTTACATAAGTATTTTTAGTATACCGAAAGACTATCTTTCAGTACAAAAGAAATTAATATCAAATTGTTTCTTATGTGGAATCGGATCTTAAACATTTTTGACGTAGACTTACGTCTCTCCATAGTGGTCTAATGGTGTGTCGGGAAAGCAAAAAATTATGATGCTTTTCGTGGTATTTTTAAACTCTTACAGCTCCGCAACCAAATAACATAGAGAGTTGGTTTTAGTTTCATTGACAGAGAAAGGTTCTCATTGAAGATTGCACAAAGAATTTTAGAACTTTTAATAACGGTTTAGTCACATTCCAGTTGCAAGGTTGGTTAAAATCACTAAGAATTTTACATAGACAGCGTCACATTAGACTAATAGTCACTTTAGACTATAGAGTTAATAGTCACATAGAGCTACTTCAGCCACAGAAAGCCACAGTTGAGTAAGGTAAGTAAGTTTACCCCCCTCAATCCCAACGGCCGTTTCGCAGAGAATTTTAATTTTAGAATTTGGAATTACAGTTTATTCACAGTCCAGTTTCAAAGTTGGTGAAAATCATTAAAAATTTTGATGACATTACAGCGACCGATGCGCGCGCACGCAGACTAAAACAATTTATTCATCGAATCTGAGGTTGAAGCAAAATATTACTCAAGAACTGTTGAATTACGCCGAATTTTGTGCTAAAGTTAAACGCTTATAGCTCCGAAACCTAATAACATAGGGAGTTGGTTTTAGTTTCATTTAACAGAGAAAGGTAGACATTAAAGATTTCAAAAATAATTTTGTAATGTGTAAGTACAGTTTAATCACAGTCGAGCTGCAAAGTTGGTAAAAATCACGAAGAATTTTGATGACGTCACAGCGATCGGTTGTGAGTGGTATATTAAATGGTTTTAGCAGATTAATAATTAATTAATTTCAGATTAATTAATTCATTCAGATTAATTCATTTACCAGAGAAAGGTCATACAGCATAGGTCATTGGTCAAAGTCACATAGAACTACTTAAGTCACAGAAAGTCACAGTTGAGTAATCGATTAATTAATGAATTAATCGATTAATCGAGAATCCTTAATGATTTTTATTAACAATTGTTGATTTAATTGAGCTGTCCTTTCCATCGATTTAATTGAGTTGAGTTGGTTTTAGTTGCATTTAACAGAGAAAGGTTATAGAGCATACGTCCTCGGTCAAAGTCACATAGATTTACTTTAGTCGCATAGAACTAGTTTAGTCACAGAAAGTCACAGTTGAGTAATCAATTAATTAACTGCCCTTAATTAATTATTATTAACAATTGTTGATTTAATTGAGCTGTCCTTTCCATCGATTTAATTGAGTTGGTTTTAGTTTCATTTAACAGAGAAAGGTCGTAGAGCATAGGTCATAGGTTAAAGTGATATAGACCTACATTAGTCACATAGAACAATTTTAGTCACAGAAAGTCACAGTTGAGTAATGTAAGTAAGTCTACGCCCCTCCATTACAGCGGCCATTTCGCAGAGACAGCTTCCAGTCGATTTTTTTTTTGTATTTCTTTCTAAATCTTTAAATCACGAAGTTTTCTATCACAGTGTCTAAGCCAGTTTCTATATTTTATAACATAATATATCAATAAGAATTTCTTCTCCGACTTAGATATTCATTCTTTAGTATTGATTCTATGTTTAACTTCTCAGGTCTCATTTGCATATATATTAGCATCTCTTTAAATTACAATGGATGAAATATATTGCTTCTTTAAATTGCTTTTCATTAACAAAACCTTATTTAAAACAATTCCAATTCTCATGTTTCTCATACATTGAAATATTTACGTAATTCCTAGGCTCCCAGAAGCTACTTAACGATTCTCGGAGATCGAGTTCCAGAATGCCAGGAGTAAAAATTGAATTCAAGAATAACATATTCATAACCGTAACTTCATCCTTCTAAGATATCTTCTTCGCCCATCAATCACACGCCAGTGAGAAGGCAGGAAGCTATTCTAATTCGTTATTCTATGGCCTGCATACGAAATTTTATCCGAGTTTAATGCTTTGTGTTCTTCTCTGTGAAGGATAATTTTTGTAAATAGTTATTTCACTTGCTAATTATGGCGCCAATAAAATAATTTTCCTTAAATTAAAAAGAAATTATTGCATATTGGAAAATTGCATATCTGAAGAAAAATTGTCATATGTTTGAAATATTTTTATTCCTAACAAAGTAATGACACTTCAGTTTGCTATTGAGTGAGAAGAGATAAGACGGCTTTTCATTATTGACACATTACTGAAAATTCCGTAAAAGTTAATCTACATATTCAGGAATTCTGTCTAATTTGCATTTTGATAGAATATTATTCAGCTGGTAGATTTTTAAAAAATACGCTTTTAAAAGAATAACGAAGAAAAATTATTTTTTCTTCAACTGGCGAATTGTAATTTTGCAGTTTATTTTGAAAGAATCAATCGAAATTCTTGATATTAAATTTAGTAGATATTGAATGAATTTCACAGAAACACTAATTGAAAATTCTTACGACCAAACTTAAAATTTTAAAACTGAATATATTCAGACATATAATTTAATGAATATTGAATAAGTTTTAAGATAACTATGACTAAAACAATAACTCTTGACTAAAAGACTAAAATGATCCTCGATTAAAACCATTTGTAATCAACAATTGAAAAATATTTGATTAATTCATAGCATACCGACACCAAAAAATGGGAGTGAATTCTTGAGGTCAGCAAGTAAATGAGCTTCTATAAAGAAACAATCGGGGGTACTATTGATAGTAACTTTATTGAAGCTCATTTACTTGCTGACCTCAAGAATTCACCCCCATTTTTTGGTGTCGGTATGTTATGAATTAGTCAAATATTTTTCAATTGTTGATTACAAATGGTTTTAATCAAAGATCATTATAGTCTTTTAGTCAAGAGTTATTATTTCATGAATCTGAAACTTTTCCACCGAGGGGTGGATTTTCTGTGCTAAATTTTTTCAGCCTCCGGGCCTGACAGACCCGATGCGCGTCCTCCCGGGTTAATATGTTGTTCCTACAACCATGTAACTGTGTTCTTATGATTGTGTATTAAATCAAACATGCGCTACGTACTTTATTGATGCATTTTCTTTTTTTACTTGCACTATTCGAAACATATTGTGTTAGTTTCGCATGTTGTGTTTGGCATATTGTGTTAATATCGCCAAGAAAGATATAATTAGAGAAATATAGGGAAGAGCACTCGATATGCCTTTTATAAATGCAGTTAAATATTAAATAAATTATTTTTCTAAGCTACGAAAGAGTTGCGTGTTAAATTAATGGATTATTTTCGCTATTATTAAAGCAACCCCCCACCAAGTTTTTTTTTTCTTTTTGAAAAAGAAATGAAACACTGAAAGAATTTCAAAATCTTGAGAAGGAAATCAAATAGGAAATATAAGAGTTTGAAAAGAAGCATTTATTCTTGTAGGAGCCAAACTCTTCGAAACATATTGTGTTAGTTTCGAATGTTGTGTTTGGCATATTGTGTAAGTATCGCCAAGAAATAGATACTTAGAGAAATCTTGGGAAGAACTCTCGATATGCCTTTGTAAACACAGTCAAATATTAAATAAAATATTTTTCTAAGCTACGAGAGAGTTGGTTATTAAATTACTGGACTATTTTCCCTTAATATTAAAGCAAACCACAAAAGTTTCTTTTTTTCTTTCTGAAAAAGAATTCAAACTTTGAAAGAATTTCAAAATCTTGAGTAGGAAATAAAATAGGTCATATAAGATTTTTCAAAAGAAGTATTTTATTCTTGTAGGTCTGTTTAAGAAACACTAAAAGAAAAATCGGATAAAAAACTCGACAGCCGGAACTCTTTTAAAACAAGATAACATTTTCTGCAAGTTTTTCCCTTGTTTTAGAAGGAACGCAAAAGCTCAACTAATTCAGTTTTGAAAAGTTATGTTTTGCGTGTAGTTTTATCTAAAAACTTTTTCTTTAGTTTAGGATATTTTTTCATAAAACTTAAACTAGCACCATTTTTAAATGGCGATAAAAAAATGTCTTTTAGAAAAATGACTAACAGCTTCGTGGCTAACTGAAGGAGATATATTAGAAGTAATAAAAACTGTTTTTAAGGAAACTTTTAAAACATGAAATACAACTGGAAATCTTAAAATTTAATATATATATATATATCTACTTCTTGTTAATATTTAATGTTATTTGCAAAAATAAGAGAAATGGCACATTAAGACATCTAATAACTGAAAGTTGGAAGAGTTTTGACATTATATATGCATAATATCTTTTATACTATATGGGATAAAATAATCCAAAATTTTAAAAATAATATCTATAAATTAATTTTAAAACTGCCGTAAAAATAAATTTACCAAATCAATGTTTTTTTAAATAAGTAAGACCAATTCTTGCTTACAAATATCTGGCACTGAAAATATTCCTATTAAAAAATTTTAAGCTACCGACATTTATTAACATGACCAGACTTTTAGAAAATCATATTTTTCATAAGCGTTCTCCATCTCCTACTGTTTGTATTTGAATCTCAAATGTTATGATCAACATTTTAGAAACAGCGTGATTATTTGGAAACTGTTTATAGATACATTTTAAAAGTTATTCTAGAATGCAAATGCTATTATTAATAATTTATAGAACTACTAAAATTATTTTTATGAGAATTTAACTATATTTTTCATCAGAAATATATTTTCATGATTTTCCTACTTTTAAAATCGTACTTTTTCCTACTTTTTAAATATCAATACTAATATATAAATGTTTTGAGTAATTTAACTCCTTCTTTAAATATGAATTCTCTTCTAAATATTTAAACCAAATCATGGATTATGAATTAAATATAATTCTTTAGATCAGAAGAACTTATTTTCTAAAATAAAAGACAATTTTTTTAAAAATTATGAAGCCGCATTAATTCTTTTCATAGTTTAAATCCATCAAGACAGGGGAAATAAAAATATAATAATCTTCTTCACTAGATGTAAAAGCTTTCTCAATATTAGCCCTCTTAGTTTCAATTTCAAAACGAAAAAGACTTTTTGAAAGCTAAGAGATAAAAAAAATAAAGTCTTGAAGGCAAAGCGTTATAAAAAGAACTTTTCAACGAATACGGTAAATTTTAAAAGCCTTAAAGAAGTGAAAAACGTTTCAATCTTCTCTTTCCTGAAGCTACACCACCCTACCCCGTAGCAGCAGATTCGAAGAAACATTTGAAAAGTTTCATTTTGCAATATCCTACCGCTTCAGAATTTTTTAATGGATTTCAAAAAGCTTCTGGAACTTCCTGCGATTAGGTATCTAGCTTTTTCCCTTCTTCGGATTGGCCCTTTGGCAACACGTGACTCGAGGCGACGTCACGGATTGACATTTTAATGAGTTTTCTAATCTTTCCCAACGCCATATTTAATTGAATGCCACGTGAAAAACGCTTTAAAAGCAAACAACAAAAACTCTGAAAAACGAAGAAAAAAGGCTCTGAATAAAAGATACGAAAAGGAATAGAAAGACGGAACATAATAATTTTTAAAATGCAGCGAAAGTAACTGCTGACTTTTGAGTGATATTTATGCAATGGTTGTTTTATCTTCTAAAGCTGTAGAAACAGTTTTTTCTTTTTATCTTAAAATGCATTTTTTATGAGATGTATAAAAACTAATGAGTTTTAAATATTGATCTTCGTGCTGGACGTATTATTAAGGTACTTGGAATTGTTTATCAGAGACGGCGAAAATAATAAATATGCTAGGGTAATTTTGGTTAAGAGCATTTTGAAATCCGAAGGATTTAATTTTATTTTCTTAACAAAAAATAAATTTATTTTTCCTGTATGCATTCCACTGGTTCAGACATTTGCTTTATCGCCCTAAAATCGATATACGAATAGTATATCTTTGAAGCTGACATTTTTTATCGTTTATTATTCACGATTTCTCTACACTTGCAGAAAAGATCTGCTATCCTTCGAATACAAAATATTTGTGGTGAAAAGGAAAATTAAATGTGCCAATTTTTTGTTAAAAGGGGATTTGGAGCCCTAAGTCCATTAACCCTAACCCTGTTACTTCGATGTAACTTTTCTCCAAATCTCTTATCGATTCATGTTTAAAATTTTTGTATAGATAAAGTTCATCTTTCTAATTATACTAAAATGATTTTGTTTAAAAAAAATTCAAAAAATTATTTTTTACAAAATTTTTTTTGTGTCAAAACAAAAAAAATGTGAAGTTGGCCATTTCGATGTACCTTTTCTCAAAATCTGTGATATAGATGTTTGAAACTTTTTATATTAGTAAAGTACACCTTTCTAATTATACTGAAATGAGCGTTTTGAAAGAAACTCAACACTTTATTTTTAACAATTTTTTGTGTCAAAATAGGGTAACATTTCAATATGCCTGATAAAATATTTTGTAAATTTTTTAAAAATTAAAAATTAACCAAAAACTCGTTTCAATATAATAAGAAAGGTGCACTTTACTTCTATAAAAAATTTCAAATTCGTATCTATAACAAATTTTGAGGAAAGGCACATCGAAGTGGCCAATTTAACATTTTTTGTTTTTACACAAAAAATTTGTAAATAATAAATTTTGGAATTTAAAAAAAATCATTTTAGTATAATGAGAAAGACGTACATTACTTGTATAAAAAACTTCAAACTTGAATCTATAACAGATTTTGAGAAAAGGTACAACGAAGTAACACGGTTAGGGTTAACGGACTTATGTTTCCAACTAACCTTGTATACTTTATTTTGAAAAATGTCAATGAAATTTTTCAAATGATGATGATCTCTTATTTAGTTTTGTTAATACCCGATTTCGAATCAGCATTCGAGTTATTTTGACCCTAACCAACAAATTAGCCAGCGGGCCTGCCACTAAATTTGTACCTGGTACAGGGTTTAACCAAAACATCTTAATCATTATTTAATACACCAGTGAAACTTTGTTATTTTTCGAACAGCATTTCAGCATTAATATAAATACTGATTGTTTTTGTACTTCGATTAAAACTGAACACTAAGTACTTTAAACATTTACGAGTAAATCATATTTATTTTGTGTTAAAATAGAAAAGTCGTTTCAAATTAATTAATTTTAATGAAAAGCGATCTTACTGTTCTAACTCAACAGCAAACCTAAGTGTTTTCCTTTGTTATAAAAGCCATCCATTTTATCAAGTCTTTTTGCTCACATGGGGAAGTATTTTTCGAGGAAAAAACACAATCCATTATCTTCAGACAAGTGAAAGTAAAGTGTAACGTTCAATTTGTGCCCCCGTAATAAATAATGGATTGGTATTTCAAGTTCTTAGAGTAATCTTAACGCTATAAATCAATGTCTACCGAAGTAGAAAACCAAGGCTGATTTACTAGATTGGTTTCTAGCTTATTTTTAATGTATTTTTCTGAATCAATCAGTTTCCACACAGACAATTATTATAAAATAATGGAATCATGGTGCTGCGACACCCATGAAATATATCGCGCCAATTTAATTTTCGAATCCATTATTCATTTTCAGTTGGAACCAGCGTGAGTTCTCTTCTCTCGACTTCCACGTATGGCGGACGACGATACTCTTCGTGATATAGTGATGAAAATCCAGAATGCATTTTGAACGTCTTTCGGTTGACAAATTAAGCCCAATATTTCACATATACAATAAAACCCCGGTTAGCCGGAACCCGGGTTGTGCGAAATGGCTCAGAAATCGCAAATCCAAAAAGCACGTACTGTATTGCACGGAAATAATCAAGAAGGCAAAAGTTTTGCGACGATATACACATTTTTTTTCTAAGCCCTCAAAGAAGGTCAGTGATTAATTTTTGAAAGCTAAAATTAAAATTAATAGATATTAACTATATTAATTACAATATTGTTTGCCTGTACCTGTCAGGCTACTTGCGCCGGAACTCGTCGGT
>BGPR01003402.1:0-12976 GCA_013235015.1 Araneus ventricosus | reverse complement strand
AACATTGAAAAGTATTGTTATAAAGTATCCGAAACAATGAAAAGCATTGTTGTCAATTAGTTTTTAATATCTTTTTCACTAATTGTAATTTCGAAATTTAAATGGCCGAAATGGCTTCCCTGGATTATTCCCCATCTTTTGGTACCTTCCGCTCGCTTCTCCGTTCGGCGGTTCGTGAGAAGATAGAAGGACATACATACATACATACATACGTTTGTTTACCTTTGAATTTTAATAGAGTAGACTAGCTGCATGACCCGGCGTTGCACGGGCAATCTTGAATAATGGGATATTCCCGAGCGGAGAGAAGTGAGATCACGTGAGGCCTTCAGATCCATATTTTTTCATATGCCCGGCTCCGTTTTTTTTCAACAAATATTGTCACTTACTTTCTCCAAGAAATATAAATATTCTTTCACAAATCTAGTCTTTTTATTACTAATTTTCATATGCCCGCCTCCGATTTATTTTTTTTTACATATATTGTCTCTAACGTAAACATTACGTTCCCCCCAAAACGTATTCTCGTTTCTTTGTTCTTCTGTTTCTTCGGCTACGTTGAAAGGTTCTAAAGGCTACGTTCTTCTATTCTACGGCTCTTCTCTGCTGGCTACGTTGTCCCATTACTGCCAATCGTCTATTTCTTTGTTCTTCTGTTTCTTCCGCTCTTCTGTCCTGGCCACGTTGTGCCATAGTTGCAATCGGCGGCTTCTTTCTTCTTCAGTTTCAACAACTCTCCTTTCACGTTTTCTAATTGCCTCCCGTCTACTGGCAACATCCCCTGTAATTCCTCTTTTTTTTTTAGGCATCGGAAAAAGCGAGAATTGAACAAAGCAAAAGTAGTAACTTCCAAATATCAGCTTAAAATAGAAGCTTCCACAAATATTTAAACTTTATCAAATCAATGAATAATGATTAAAATCACTAACATAACTAATCTATATCTTTCGGCACATAACTTTACAGAAATAATGCACCCTTTTTAATTTCGTTAAAATGATTTTGTTGGACGTTATATCACGGGATTAAAAAAAGAATTTATACACTTTCAACAATACATTTTTTTATTTCTGTCAACGTCACTTTTTTATTGTTGTTGTAACAATGTTCTTTAAAGTAAACGACTTCAACAGTAAAATATATTTTGAATTGCGCTGTAACAATGAAAAGTATTGTTGTAAAGTATCCGAAACAATGAAAAGTATTGTTGTAAATTAGTTTTTAATTAATATCTTTTTCACTAATTAAAATTTCGGAATTTAAATGACCGAAATGGCTTCCCTGGATTATTCCCCATCTTTTGGTACTTTCCGCGCCCTTCTCTGTTCGGCGGATCGTGAGGAGATAGAAGGACATACATACATACATACATACATACGTTTGTTTACCTTCGAATTTTAATAGAGTAGATATATATATATATATATAGATAGATATTAATGTTATTTTTCAAATGCATATGTTTTAAAACTATGAAAATATTGTAAAATTTGGCTTTCAAAATAATATTTTTTTTAAAAAAAACTGAGAAATTTGAAGAAAAATGACTAAAATATTTGCCTTTCGCTAACAGCCATAGAGAAAATCATATTCTAAATATACATAAATCCTTTTAGGAGTACATTTCTATGGCAGTTAGCTTTGTTATGCTCTAAAATATTTCTTGTACTTCAAGATAGTTTTGAGATATAGCTGAACATAGTTACTAAACTCGTAATTTTTCACAAAAAAATGCTTTTCGTTTACATTTAAGCATTTAAAAATAATACTTGTTTTTAAAATTGACCTTAGTTTTTACAAGAAAACATCAAGCAAATTACAGAAAATAATCTCAGAAAATTTCATATCAATACTTGAATAACTTTTTGAGAAATCATTGTTACGGTCGACAGTTTTCTTCAAAAATATCATTTCTCGGAAAACACATTTAAAGTTTTCATGCAACATAAAATAATGCTTACAGTTCGGTAATAAAACAGCTGTAACTCCATTTGTAATTAACGTAAGTAAAAAGTGAGACAGTTTTAGAAAGCTGATTAAACAGGTTACAAAATTAAGACCTAATTTTGTTTTTGATAATTTCATCAGAAACGACGGTTTTAAACCAGTCGGATACCTTAATAATTCAATTCATATAGGCTTTTATAAATTAGGGAAAGAAAGTACAATCATATTGCGATTTAATAATTTCTCTTTTAAAATAGCATATTTACAGTTTGACCAGGTACATTATTCATTAAATACTGTGTGAGACGTTAATTCTGGCTTAGGATTCTAATGTTCTTAGGTAATTTCAATTAATTTTGAGATAAAATTTAATTTCAGATGAGAGAGAAACCACTTTTCATCACATCATAAGGTAAATCTCTTTTATGGCTTAGATGATATGCCCAATTTTTTTATAATATGAATCATCTCCAGATTATTGCTTTTCGCAGAAGTTAATGACAACAATTCCTGCTCAAATACACAACGCCAATTGAATTTTGAATCCATTATAAATCTTATAAGAGGAGAAAGTGCATAGTTTCAGAGACAGCTTAAGATAATGCGCGATTAGATTCAATATTCTTCTCATAGTAATGTTTGCCAATAAACCGTGACACTACCCCCTTTGTGATTTATCATTCACTACAGGTAGGTATTTTCTGAAAACCGAACCTAAACCTCTTACTAAACCTCTATACTTATAAAAGGCAATATTTCTGTGTGTGTGTCCGCGATGTCCAGACGAATCTATCGCACATACAACCATGAAATTTGGCACACAGGTAGTCTTAATGGTGACTGAATGTACCTCGAAGCCGGAATTTTAAAATTTAATCTAGAAAATATTTTAACTAATGTTTTGAGTTGTTTTGTGTAATTTTCGGCACGTTTACGGCTGTAGTATCTTTTCTAATGATAGTTGAAAAACAATCAATGCACCATTGGATAGAACAACCAGTTTTCTTTCTAATTAAATTTGTTCTGAGATTCAAACGTAATTTATTGAATTTTTAAAATGTTTTTAATAATAGTCAGTTTTGCCGACGAAATTTTGTTTTCGTATTTACATTTACTGCATCCCCTGTTCTAATAACTTTATCTCTTTTATTTTTTTGAGATAATGAATGGAATATCCCCCGGATTTAAAATTAGAATGGTTAAAATATCTTTTATGGTTGAATTTTAATTAATTTTTTCTGAAGTGTTAAATTATTTTCGCTCCAATTTTTTCCTCCGCGACTCTTCGTAACCAAGATCGCGGTGTTGTTTCCCAGCATGCATTTCGTCAAAACCACGTGACGTCATAATCCCTTAGCTTTCAGCGAGATTTTGCAGTACGATCGTATCGTTTGTCGTCGCGTTGAACGCTGATATTTTTAGTTACAGAATGCATGTTCATCCTGCGTATACTTTCGCTAAAACTGAAAAAAAGAAATATGACCTAAAGAAGCTATTTACATAATGTGACTTCAAAGTTTAAACCTGAAGTTGAAGATTGTGGGATTTTCTCAAAACAAATTGTTGAAATCCATGACGTCACGGGCAACACCGTGAAGGTGCTGCTAGTACATTATTAAAAAAGATTATTTTATTTCTTAATATAAGGATTCATTTGTTATTGAACTCCTGTAAATGTCAAACTTCAGACACAAATTTTTCTTTATTTCGTTGTTCTTTGCTGTTTTGTTGTATATTTATCTATAACTAGTCGCTGTCGGCGACTAGATGTTCTCCTGTAATATTAATAACCTGTGACTATGCTCGTAACTTGGCGAAATAAATTGGCGAGTTGGCGGTTGTAGAGGCTGAAGAACTTTGCCAAACTTTTAGTTTGCGATATATCTCGAAAGTGGAAGCTGGTGGGTGGCAGGAGATCATTTATGACATAACTAGAGGGTCATAAGTTTCCATACGAAATAAAAAAAAACTCTGGAAATCGGTCCAGTGGTTGAAAGCGGGGGACTTTGACAAAGTGGCCTATGGTTATGCCAATTGTTTTAAGTATATAGATAATGGGACATGTTAAACGCGTGAATTAAGTATATGATGAAACAATAATAATGGCTTCTATTTAAGTTCAATAATAGAAAGTATTGTTACAAATTGTGCTTAAAATTAATTTAAAACAGGACGTGAGTCTGTCTCTTTCAAAAAGCTGCTGATGTTAATGGCGTAGGGAACTTTACACGCGTCACTCTTTTGTTTCTCGAAATTTCTCGGTTTCTTTCTGTTACTTGCGATTCCCTTTTGTTTCTCGAAGCTTCTCGATACTCTTTTGTTTCTCCAAGTTACTCGCGAACCATTTTTTCTCGAAGTTACTCGTGATTTTCTTTTGTTTCTGGAAGTTACTCTCACTTCTCTTTTGTTTATCTGAAATAATAATGTATGGAAAATTGGCGAAATAAAATGAAACTAAGGTTACAATGAAAATTGATTCAGTTCTTAATAAGATATATTACAATGTCAATTCTTTTGTTTTGAATTCTTCAATCGCGAGTGGAGTTAAGTTATGTTTATAACACATGCAGTTACCGAGATATAGAGGATCTCACATACAGCGTTTTTCGTGGCCTTTCGGCGTGTGAATCAAAATCCTTCCTCACACCCCAATGGGAGGAACGTAGTCCTACGCTAAAATATTATAAAAATTAACGAAAAATTGTAAGAAAGTTAAATTTATATTATTTCAGAGATAATTGTTTGCTTTTTAAGATGGCTTATAAATAATTTTGCGCAGTAATTATTACAGAAGTTATTAGAGAGAAACTGAGCTAGAATGCCAAATTTTGGCTTAACTTCTCTTATTTATTAAGACAACGAAAGAATAAATTAGTGTTGAAACGTGAAAATAATATAGTTGCCGTCGAAGTAGACAGCAGAATTGCATGTGCAAATTTTATGTCGCTATTTTTCACCTTTTTAGGAGGAATTCCTGTGATAAATACACCCATGTTCTTTTCTGCTTTATATAAAATACTAGCCTTTGTACCCGCAGCTCCGCACGCATTTATCTGTTCTATCAATACATGGACCCACTGAATATGTAATATGCAATCTGTGATATGGAAATAAAATTCAAATTAACTCATAATATTTCTTTATAAACAACATTGGCAGTTTTTCCTCTTGGTGCCAAGACAAACACATTTTGTTTCCTAAATCATTCGCCAATCTTTATAATAGCCGTTTAAAATGAGACGTAAACTAAGATAAATTCAGCGCATACGCACAGCACAGCTGCTGCTATTTCGCGCATGCGCGGATGAAACGCAAAGCACAGCTCCTGCTATTTCGCGCATGCGCGGATGAAACGCAAAGCACAGATTCTGCTGTTTTACGCATGACAGGATTGAAGATAGTATTTTACGCATGGGTGGATCGAGATTGCATTGGATTTAATTATTTAACTCCCTTTTTAATTTTGAAAAGCGTCTATAAATGCCCTACAGAATGATACAAATATCTCCAATAAACATTTTGTATTTCTCGACTTATAAATGTTCATATACAGACGCTTTAACGGGAGATTTAAACAGACATGAATTCCGCGCATAAGCAAAGCACAGATACTGCGGCTTTGCGCATGCGCGGATTGTGGTAGGAAAATAATTATTAAACACCCGTTCTGATTTTCATATACGTTTAATATGCTAAAACCTTCATCGATAAATGCCCTACAAAATGGCACATATATCCCCAATATGGGTTCAGTATTTCTCAAGTTTTAAGCGTTCACATATACAAACTCTTTCAGGGGACTTCATTTTATACTACGTATAGATAAAACACAGCGATTTTTATGACTAAAATTCGAATGTTACAGACTGATT
The DNA here is from genome assembly GCA_013235015.1 of Araneus ventricosus. Taxonomy (NCBI): domain Eukaryota; kingdom Metazoa; phylum Arthropoda; class Arachnida; order Araneae; family Araneidae; genus Araneus; species Araneus ventricosus. Next base: position 7,157 of record BGPR01003402.1, on the reverse strand, counting down.
TCATCTACCTACATTCTAATCCGCTTAACTCTACAGATAAGTAAAAGAAGTAAGTTTTTATATTCTCCCTTTTCTCAAAACCCTTACCTGTTTAAAGATGATTGGTTTCGAAGCCATTTTCGCAATTTCCACTTTTTTCATTCAGTGAGTTTTTGTGTTAACAAAGCCCGAAAATTATGGTGAAAGAAAGGGTAACTTTTTCTTAAACCATTAAATATATTTTACTAGTTTCTTAAGAATTTATTTTGAAAAAGCCTTTGTTGCGTTACGTCAAATTAAATTACCTCGTACACAAAATTAGCGTGAAGGATTAGTAACGTTAAAAAAACTAATTAGTTCATAAAAATATTTAATCAATAGACTATTCGTGAAAGAAAACCAGCTTTAAAAAATTTGAGCTTATTAGTGGCAGTTTTTTTTAAAGTTTTTCTTGCTGCAGAGACAATGGAAAAATAATGCAATTTACTATGTAAATAGATTACATTTTTTTGAAAGAAATTATTATAATTAGATTTTAGAGAAAGCTTCTTCTGGCAGTCATTTGATATTTGTTGTTTTATTTGTTTGTGATTATCGTGGAAAGTGATGTATTTACATAATTTGGGTTGCATTATTAGAAATGTGAGCTTGACTCATTAAGATTTTTTTTGTGCTTCATTTCTGATTTTAAGCTTTCTTCTGCCTTTTGTTGATTTACAATTTGCATTATGATAAGTGCAATCTCATTAGTATTGTTAGAAGTTATAGCTAGAAATTTAAAAATATATATTAGAGGTATGAAATAGTACTTAGATTTTATTTTATTATATGATCGTGTAATTAAATATTCTATAAAGCGCAACTCACTGCATTACAATATTTCTTCGAACGAATTGAATTTTATTATGAAACAGAAAAGTGAAGTTCATATTTTCATGTCTTATTAGTAATTGTAGTTACTATTAGCGTAGATTCATAATTCCCATTTTGAATCTGCGCGATGCCTATGACTTCATAATTTTGAGCCATGACCAGGCGAGGAGAACGGCAACTCTCTCACCCCCTTTAGCTTGTGCAGACACCAGCGAACCCACATTTAACCCCCGACCCAGATAGCAATTTTAGTTTGCATCAAACTTGCACTGCAAATCTGCAAGCTTGCAGCAAGGTTGACACGACAAGAGTGCAAGCTCGAAACAAGTTTGAAACAAGCTTGCAGAAGCGACGAACTTGCAGCAAGCTTGCCACGTCAAACTCATTGCAAACATAGCAAAAACAGAGTACGAAAAAAACCTCGGATTAGAGCTCGCGACCTACCGCTTCCAAAACGGACGATTTAACCATTCGGCAGATAAACGCTGCGAGAAGAAGATAGATTGTGCTAATAGATCGCGCATTCGATTTATTTTAAACTATTTTCTTGATTTCATTAATTTTTAAAATTTTGTGTTGAGAACATGATTTGAAATCAAAGAGAGAGAGCAATTTTCGCTAATAACTACGTTTTGCTAGTAGAATAAATTATGAAATTAGGTTTCAAAAGTAATTACTTTTAAAATGGGACAAAATGTAAGTTATTATTTTTCAACAAACATTGTCTGTTTTTTAGGTTTAATTTTGTTTAAAAACTTTAAAATTCCAACATTAAGAAAAAGGCGATATAGTTTTCTTTAAAGTGCGAGTTCTATATTTAGTAAAAAGATGGAAAATATTTCAAATTATCATTGATTTATTGAATTAATGAAAATAAGGGCGGTCTAGGAGATGTTATTAAAAATCGGATGTTTTTTAAAACAGAGACAAAGATAATTATCTCTTTGTGATCATCTTTGCATCAAGCTTGTTTTGCAAACTTACAGCAAGCTTGCATTGCAAGGAGGGGTGGCGTTAGTTGTCACGGCGTTGCGAGCGAGGGTGGCGATTCTGCTTTGTTAATTATCCACAAGTTCGCTTCAAGCTTGGCGCGTCAAATTTGCCATGGCAAGGTAATATCAAGTCAAAATCAAACTTGCTGCAAACATACGTGCTATCTGGGTAGGAGTTAATTCGAACCGAATCCATATATGAGAGAAGTTCAAAAAATAAGGTAACATATCCTCTGAGAAAAAACCTTTATTAACCAATTTAAAGACATACATAATGTAGTAAGGCAGTGGTAAATATTACTTATCCATATAGTTAATATGGTTTTCGTCGTATTTATTCTATCTGTGCAACAACATATCTAAACCAACATAGAAGAAATCAGTGTCAAGTTCTTGGAGCCACGGCTTGCTGAACTTCGGCATTGGTTCTGAAATGCCGATCTTCCAGCTACATCTTCAACGTGCGGAAAGCATGAAACCCGCTTGATGAGAAATCCGAGCTACAAATAGGGTGTTTCAATGACACTGTGGTAGACGTGCTCGACAACCCTCATCTTTTCTCGTCACGCACGTCTCCTCTGCCTTTATAGAATTCCCTGCACCTAAGCCTCAACTGATTTGGTGATATTGCAATTGTCCAGTACTCTTCCACCAGTTGTCGATGAATTTAATCTCGGGACGTTCTCTTTAGACACAAAAACATCGTCATACTTCTGATTTCAATCACTGACAATGTTGTTGTCAGTGTCTCCATCTTCTAAAATGAGAAGTCGGTGCGCTACAGCACAACTAAATTCATGTGACGGTGGTGTTAGAATGTTGTGATTGTCTCTGCTCTCCCCCGTCAGAGCTCTTGTCGCCTTACTGTATGAAACACCCACAATCTTGGCAGCTATTTCGTAGGCTCGATTTTCAAAGTCATGACCTTCCGCTCTTGGAGCCGAGATTTGACATAAGGTCATCGGGGTCTCACAATTCCAAGTCACTCACTGAAATCTATCATTTAATAGATTCCTTCATATTCTCTTTGGGTTTCATTATACTTGCTTTACCTCATTAGTAACAAGCCTGAGCTATACATTATGCATGTCGTGGTGCAATAGGAAAAGGAAGTTAGACTATCTACAGGGTAATTAGGGACTGAGCGGGTAAGGAATCCTATGTAAGGAAATCCCTTATAGTGTAATGATACATCATATGCATCAGTCTATACGCATAGATAAAAATCTACTAGTAAATCATTTAAGGAAAAGGATAATATTAATTTATATGATTAAAGTGATTTAAATTTCCAAAAGAATCATTATTAATTAAATCTTTAAAGTAATACAAGCTATTTTGCTCTTTCTACCAGTATAACATCAATTATCTTTTATAAAATAATTGAACTCAGTATGTAAGCAATACGCTTTCACATAACTCAAACACAGAACACTTAAACGAGGTATCATATAAACTATCAGCTAATCCTTTTCTTCAATTTTCAGTCGCAGAGGTTTGGGTGCATATTCATCGGCTAGTTTCTGGGCCAAGATTGATTTGTCACATTTCACACCTCACGGAATCGCCGTTCTTATTGATTATTGATACTTGTCCATTTTTTTATCGCACTTTTGCCACATTCAAACTTTAATCAATAAGAAACACGACTTAACGAAACGATATTCATTGAATTATCTGATCCTTAGCAAAACTTCTGCTTTCCATTATACGCATACCATGAATTTTCTGCCAAATTGGCGCATTCTGGCTCCTGACCTTTCAGGTCGCCAAAAATACAGCGCGAGTCAACTATAGTCAAGAAAAAAGTTGAGCCATGCTGGCGATACAGCTCTCTAAAAAATTCGCCAAAACAAAAAAAAGGCTCCAAGTGGTGTATGTATAACGGAAAAGTACCCAATGTATAGTATTCACAATAGTAAGATCCTCTATGTTCTCCTAAATTGAGATTTAATACGATTTTCTCTTCGCCGACTTAAATTATTTTGATGTAGGTTTGAACATTCTCTTTCTCACCCATGTCTGCTTCATTTATAACGGATTTTTGTGAAAAATTTCATCCAAAGTTTTATTAAATTGTAAGAAATAATGTGAACTCTACGCTTAAACTCATTTTTTTTCGAGAAAAGTTGTTTTACACCAGAACGAATATACTTGTAGGTTATGCCTGTAAAGTTCTACCTAATATGGAGGAGGCTACCGGTTTTATTTTGTGAACAAAACACCATCGGCAAAGAGAAATTAATCTTTTTTCTGTGGCTCTTGCCTTATCGTTTTATATATAAAGATTAGCGAATAAATATTCGTCATACAACATAATATATACGTATGAAAAAAAAATCAAAATCTTTCCTTACTAGCATCATTTAGACCATTTGCAAAACAATGTCGTGTTTCAATAAGATGGTTAATCAAAATACTATGAATAGAAGTTAATTCAACAATTAAAATTAAAATAACATGATAAAATTTCAGTAGATGAATTTACTAACATTTCCATCCATGTATAATTTTAAGAGCTTCAGGAAACAATATCACGGTTATTTTTCCGTTTATTTTATAAATGAACAGTGATTTTTTTATATAAACAATTGTAATTTATTAAAATGAAAAATCTTAATTATTTATGTTTCTGGAATAAGATTGTTCCGAAATAATATTCAATATTCCTTAAAAATTATTTTCTATAAGGCTCTTGATTGCAAATGATACATTTGTATAACGTGCTTCGAGTACATTAGTTCTCGAAATATGTTGAGAGTCTATTACAGTACAGTGGATGGAAGTAAAATTTTCCTAAGTTTAATATCCGAAATGGCTTTCGGCGATTCGTTCGTATCTCGGCAAACATTCATTATAGAAAACTTCTGTAAATGTAAATCTTCGAATCGAGAATAAGACTTACGTGAGAAAACTTACAATGAGGACTGCATGAGATGTTTCCACTGATATATAACGAAAATGGAACTGGGCGAAAACTTTTGTAGAAATAGATGTTAAAATAATTCCAAAAGTACTGTCTCTGAGACGGGAAATAACAAGAATTAAGGACATTTATTGTTTTCTAAATGGCTTTTTGATTTGAAACACGATTATAATTTATTATTTTTGTTTTTTCATTCAAGTCAAATCGGTGATTTTTCAAGCATTCCTAAATTAATGGAACAAATGCTTGAAATAATCATAAAAGCAAACGATTTGCGTTACAGCAAGATACTTTAATAATTTACTTTAGATTTCTTCGATTATAACCCTTGATTCAAGTGGTATTTCTTTAGTTGGAATTTAAAATATTCTTGATTAATATAGAAAAACTTGAAAGGTATGCAAAAATAAAATTCACATCGACTGTGTCAGCTGTTTTTGATTTTTGTAATTTTCATATTTCTGGGAAAGATTTCAGATATTAATTTTTTTTTCATAAAAAGAATAAAATTTAGACTATTATTTATTCAATGAAGCCATTTTAATTGCTCTTGGCTATATCTCATTTTATTCCGCAACTTAAAAATATATATTAAATTACAGATACAATAACTTGGTGAATTAAACGGTTTTAATATCATTTTATGTCATACGTTTAGAATACGGAATAGTTTGCCAATTTCGAATACTTTCTATTTTATGACGGTATACAAACTGATTTTTAAAATCATTTTTTTACGATTTTAGTAAAATAAGTTTTTTTACTTTATTCTAGATTTTGGCTTCTAATTATAATCCTGTCAAATTTTCATACAGATGTCATCTTGAATTTCATAATGAAATTGCTACATTACGGAGTTCATAACTGTCAATATTTGAAAATTATTCTTCTGTACTTAACGTTACCATGAACTAGTGAAAAATATCTTTTTTTTTTATCTTATCAATATGCTTATTTTGAAACTTCAAATATGCTAAAATGTTTCGAACTTCTTAAAATCTGATCTTCTTCTAAATCTGCTTCAATTTATTTTTGTTTGCTTACTTCAGCATAGAATCACCAGTATCATTTAGTAAAAGTTAGTTACACCGAAAACCAAAGATTAAGAAAAATGTTTGAAAAAAACAAAGTAACATCCAGGTATAACTTCTTGGGCATTTAAAATTTTAAATGTGATTCATACGGAAAAGTCTTTGAAGAAAGTGATTTTCAAAACAAAATGTGCTTTAGTATATTTACTGAGACGAATGAAGCTAAATTGGTTTTGACACTTTTCTTGTGAAATATATGTTGCCATTATTTTGAAATTCCCTTTATAAAATGATCGGTTTTAAAATCTTTCCAGAAAGGTACATTTTAACAACGAAAATAAAGTTTAAAACGTTTATTTTACTTACATGGTCATATAATTATTTACAATCATAAGAAAAATCTACATACTCCAACTCTATAAGTGTCATTTATCTAATATTTCTGTTAAATACTTATTTCGTTAATTTAGTTACGTGATGTTCAAGAAATATACAATAATTTTTTTACTCCCGACATTTACCGATATTTTTCGAAATTCTTATTGTATTCAAGTTTCTTTTATAAGAGATAGAAGGCAAATGCTTAAGAATATATTTTATTGAAAGACATTTAAATTTTAATGTTTAAAAATTTTAAGTTAATTTAGCTTCTATTTTTTCATGTTTGTCATATTCTTTTATATATTTTTACTTAAAAATTTTCTGTGTTATCTAATGAAGTACTGCGAATTTATTAATGAAGATAATTAAATTTACTAAGCAAACAGAAGAATAAATAAATTGAAGGAACATTTTATGAATAAGGATATCAATCCTGTGTTCTTTGAATCTTTCTAAATTACTTAAAGAAAAATATTTCTATAGAATATTATTTTGCAAGATTAGTTCTCTACTTATTAAGCCTATAGAAATTTACAGCTGTTTGAGCCCGAAAAGGATTCTTTTGAAATATAAAAATAATAAAAAAAATCGATTTGCTCAATTTATGTTCTTCAATTCTAAGATAAATCAATTTCTATGCAAAGATATTGCCAAAAACAGCCATGCAAATTTGAAAACAATGAATGCTAATATTGATTTTCCATAAAAACTTATTAAAAGACGTGTCTTCTTGTAAAGGTTTTCATTTTTATCGGCTAACAAAATTCCATGCAAAAATATCGTCTGAAATAATGAATTAAACACCTCGTAATAAAATACCTTTCTAATTTTTGTTATATTTATTCGAAAAACGTATACGGAGTTCCATGAAAGAAAATAATTTCAAAATCGATTTTAAATTGGAAAGTTCGTTAATATCCTCAGATATTTCGCGACAATCATTTGAAATCGGTCTATTTTTATCGAAGAATTTTA
>BGPR01003401.1:125577-138387 GCA_013235015.1 Araneus ventricosus | reverse complement strand
GATCCCTTTTTCCTAAGAATTCCACAGGATAAAAGAAACGTTTGAAAATAGGTTAGAAAGAGGAAAAGGGTTCAGCAACATAAAAGTTGGATATAAGACTCGTATAGTTCCGTTAAAGCGAAACTGATGAGATTGATGTTAGTTTGTAGTTATATAAAAAGACGGATATATCAGTTGATTCTCTACTTTAAGTGAATTTAGCAGAAATGAGAGTTATGACTAAGAATATACATCGATTTATTCTGTTAGAAACCAGCGGGATTGTTCTCCCCTCAATTTTCTCTTTTTATTACACAATATGCTGTATTTTTTGTTAAGTTTCGTATCATGCTGAAGAAAAAAAGAGTATGGTTTCAATGTTAAAACCACATGCTAAATTTCATTCATGTAGCATGCTGCGTTTTTCAGTTATCACTATACATGAATAGACACATCGATAGAAAATGGACTCTTTGGCGGATTTGTTTTAAAATTTGACACAGATCATCTACAAGTCTGGCGATAAAATAACATGCCAAATTTCATCCATCTTGCTGATGATGCTCGTGAGCCATTGTATTTAGATTCACACGGAAAGACAAAGTGACAGACAGATTGCCCGTAGACGATTTCGTCCATAATTCGAAGTAAATCTACAATTTTGGTATCAAGACTCCATAACAATTTTCATCCATCTAAGTAGTTTGAGTTATCGTGTTCACAGACAGGTCGATAGTACAGGTTTCTAAAATGATTTTTTCGGGCTCTGGGAGGTTTACAGTGTGGAGATTCTTCGAAATCTCGAGATTAAATTTTTTGATGATTGCAGAAATTTCTCTTTGCATACTTCGTATACGAGATAATAAAAGAGTGGACCAGTGGCGGCTTGTCCAAAAGAGCTGCAGAGTTGCAGTCCCTCCTGAAATTATTTTAAAAGATTGTAATTTCGTATTTATTCTAATAGGCTGACTTTTCCACTTTGAGAATTCAGTGATCAACGAAAATGGCAAAAAAGTAATAAAAATATGTAAAAGGAAGACGAAAAATTAATTAAGTATTAAGAGAGAGACAGAGCAGAGCTGCAGAAAATTTTGCCCCTCCTCAGGATCCAAAATTAACGCAATGATCAAAGCGAAGCGGGAAAAAAGCAACCCTTTCTCAGCTTAATATTGCATTCATTTGAGCTGCAATTTCCCCAGCTCATGATTGGCGCGACTTCCTCATTTGGCTTTTTTTCGCTTTTTCTCAGTAGTTAAGTAGTATTAATTAAATCCAATTCTGGAGGAGTTGTAATTTTTTTGCTTCTTTATGTTTCTTCGGGTGCTGATTACGAATTTGAGGTTTGCCAATTTTTGTTAGAATTTTAGTTAATTTTTTTTTCTCCAGCTATTTTGCTTATAACTCAAAAACTATTAATTTTTAGTATATCATCATTATATACCGAAATAATCAGCAAGAAATAAACTACAACTTAGGTCTATACAACTTTTGCAGCACTGCTTGTTTCTGAGCTGACGAGCCGCACTGGAATAGACCAAAATATAATATTATTCAAGAGAGGATTGTTGTTCTAAGAAAGCTACATCGAAAAATATTTGTAGTTGCAGAAGCTCCGCCACTGCAAGTATTCATGAATGTTAAAAATGCGTTATTATGATATTAAAATAATACTCAGGCACAAAGAACGTTGAGAAAAGTCACAGCCCGAAGCAACAAACAGATACCATGCGATTAAAAATGATTGAATAACTTTTATGACTAATGCTTTCGGTAAAGAAGAGATTATTCAATAGAATTAAAAAAGCTGACTCATTTTAGATCAGAAAATTTATAAAATTTTTTAAAAATTTCTGCAGTGGCAAAAATCTACTTAGAAAAACAGAAATAACAAAATTATATGCGAAAAGTGTACAGTGGCGCAGAAATAGATGGTAGGTTATAGAGATTCTCTACACGTCAATTTTGAGAAGAAGCATAAAGACAAAATAGTAGTTCCAGTAGATTGTTAATTTCATTTTTTGAAACCAAATAGGACTAATATGACGAAGAACAAACTAACGGCATTTCCCCTTGCAAAGCCAATGTCAGTATATAATGAAACAAAACAATGATATCACTTTAATTTTCATTAGGAAAATTCGGAATAAAACAGTGCTGTAAGACTTTTCTTGCAGACTAAAATAAAATGATCAGATTCTTCAATATTTAAAAAAATACTTTTGAAAAATCGATTTGGTGTTAGTGATTCTAATACGGCTTGCTCTAATATATCTAGCAAGTCCATGTTGCAAGAGCCCATGATAAAGGAAAAGAATGACATCTTCTGTTTGTCAAAGCGACCTTGGACCATCTAAGAAGAACTTAAGGTAGAAGCCCGAATTAGCTCCATTTTTGTGGTACGTTCCCTTTTTTGGAGGATTCTCAAGGAAACTGATCCACACTTGTTTTTCGCTTAGATGAAAACTTCCAGCAAGAAACTGTTTTGCTAAAAGATATTGGTTTACCAATTTTCGAATAATATTGGTTAAGAACACAGCCACAGGATAAAAACCATAACCTCCTTCTCCCGATTCATGTTCTTTAACCATGCCATACCAGGTACTTAACCTGCTAGGCCATGGCGGGTGAACAATCGATTTAAAATTAATGAAAAATCGATTAAAATTTGCTAAATAACTCTTTTAAATTGAAATACTTTTTGTGTCATTGATTGCTTCATTTATGATTCATTATCGATTCTAATACGACTATAAGGGTAAAGCGTTTAAATTATTCTACGTGAGAGTAATTAATGACTAATTTTAATTATACATTTTTAGGTACGAAAAGCCAGAATGGTACTAACGACTAAATTTATTCGATACAATCTCTTGGTCAAGACTTTTCTTCATATGCTCTAAAGCAGGGGTTCCTAACCTTTATTCCCTAGCGTACCCCTTCATTAATCTTTATATTTTCGCGTACCCCCTACAGACATATCTCCCTAACCAACCATCCGTCTATGCAAAGTAGTTTTATCAAAAATTTTAAGGGCTTAGATAAGTTTAAGAGTCAAATGACTCGAATTAATAACATTTGCTGGACTAATTTTTATCTTACATTTTATTACATTTTTAAAATAGCATTAGTTCAACGCTAAAACAAATGAAATCAGTATTGAAATAATTTCATATTAATTTATAAGGATGGATAAAAACTACACTCTGTAACAATCAACTTTTCAAGTGGTATAATTATTAAATAGCAAGCATTAACTTGGGGAAACAAAATTCTATAACTTTTTAATTCTTTATGTTTAGTTTACATCATTACCAATTTTGATTTCGAGTACCCCCAACTAGGCCTTCGCCTACCCCTAGGGGTACGCGCACTACAGGTTGGGAACCTCTGCTCAAAAAATGTCTTCTGAGGTTTCACGGATTAATACAATCTCTCTCATATAATATCGAAGTCATTTCGAATTTTTAAAAAACCCTTTAATCCTGAGTTCAACATTTCGATGATCCTTTACTTCATTGGCCAATTGCCCCTCTTTCTGCAATGTAACAATTTTATCTTCCCTCAAAAGAAGACAATTTTTATCCTACATTATATATCTGCAAATCAACGTTTTTCTTGAATACTGTTCTGTTTCCAAGTACGTCTCACAGTACGTGTCACACGTTTCAAATAGTGAAAACAATAATTATAAAAGACTCTAAAAAAATCAATTTTTTAAAACTTTCTCGTGTATGAAGTATACAAAAAGAAAGTATTGTAATAGTCAAAATTTCGACTTCGAGAATTTGATCCATCTCCACGTTAATTTTCCCCGAGTTTGAAAGAACCATTTTTAGAATTATGTCTTGCTTGTACGTCTGTCTGAAAACACAATAACTCAAAAAATGGCATCAGTATTTTGTCTTTACACCAAAACTGCAGAACTGCATCAAATTTTTGACGAAATGCATCAAAGAGAAATCTGTCTGTCTGTCCCTCCGTCCGTTTGCATATGAACACGTTTGCTGAAAAACGTAATGAACCAAACAAACGAAATTTGGTATGTGGTCTTAACACCAAAATTGTAGATTTGAGTCAAATTTTGGTCCCAATCAGTCAACAAGATGTAGGTCAGATCCAAATGTATTCACGATTCTCTTTACTATTCTACGAAGCTACACACAAAATGACTCATATTATGAAGGATAAACGGGAAAGTCGATGGGAGAGCACGTTCGCTGTTTTATTTCTTACATTGATTGCAGAATTTTAAGAATTTCACTTGGATTATCTGGATAATTTCACTTATCCAGAGTCTTAATCTGCGTAGTCTATGTGACGATTTTTAAAAATATCTTGATATCAGACGAAATGATCTTCAGAATAATGCTCAGTTTCCGTCCCACTTTTTTCTCTACTTTTAAAATGTATTCCGTTTCTCCATTTTAAAATACATACCACACTCTTACTGAAGTTTCGTAAAATTTCTGCAAAAGCTTTCTAATTTTATTCAACGGAAACGCCTGTAAAATAAATCCCCGTAACAGCGAATTTTTTCAGTGGAAATTTTCATTTTTAAAGGGGGGAAAACTCCCTCTTTTACCTGAGGCATGTGTTCTGTGAGAAGAGAGGAAAGTGAGAGGGCAGGAGAGGTCAATGCGCCGTTAAACCACTTCTGACCAACCGAAACCAGGTCACCCGAACCCACTCGCAGACGAAAGGGAAAAACTAAACTGGTTACCGGCAAAGGTTAAGTCTGGATTGATAGTTAAGAAGGAAAGGATCTCACTTTTAACTATTTACACGTGCGAAAATAGGACTCACCCGGATGAGAGCAAGTTAATTCTGGAAATCTGTTGATAATTCTGCTGTAAACGCAACAGAAATCGATGTCTCAAAGTGATAAATGGCTTAAATACCTAACTATCTCCGAAAGTCGTTAACACAAAATAATTGCAGTTTTCTAGAGTTGTGTTATTTCTGTTTCGTCAGGTTGGGAAATTTTGTCCAGGCTTGTTTATAGTTTCTATAAACCTATACAAGCATGACCTAAACCTTCCGAGACCGCGGTTCAAAATTACGAGGTTTGTCCCAAAACAGCCCTCGTGCTGCTTCAACTAAATCTTTCGCACTCGCGATCCCTTTTCAGCAACGAAAATATTCCACCCCCTCATTCACGGGGGAGGGAGGAGTTCGTGCATACGCACTGTGGAATTGTAATATCCTGAATTTTTTGCAGTGCATAAATATAATAACTAATGCGTTTAATTTTATAACTGATATCTAGATCCATCAACTATCTAATAGCATTCCTTTTAGAACATTCCATGTTCAGAAGAAACGCAGCGATAAACCGTTATGTCTCTCCTCTTGGAGAGAAGAGTACCGGCATAAATATCTGTATAGAATGACAATGCTTCAGGCATTATTACGTTCCAAATTTAATCTAATTATTTAGTCTTCGGAAGGAATATTTAAATATGGTATCATTAAGCCAAAAAGGTCACATCAGTCCTTAAGCATTAGCAATTTCATCGACAGCCTCATAACTTGTTCAAAGCAGCGAATTCATATTTGTCCTTCAGAATTTTTCACAGAAAACCACAAGAATTACCGAGTCTCATGAGGAGGATGTACATGAATAATGGCAACTAAGCATCATAAATATGGGCTCCAATCTCTCTGCAAGAAAGAAGCCCATTACGGCGCGTCCCATGAAGGAAACCCATTTATCACCGAGTAGATACGAACCGTCATAAGAAATCGGCCCATTGACAAGTCCAACACTGCTGCTGGGCAACCGAAAACCCAAATACTTCTTCACTTTACCCTTACTTATACTTCTCATCCTCGTACTCGAGGAACGAAATAAAAATAAGTTTTTTTTCCAAATCTATACTTATAAAAGGCAATGCTTGTATGTGTGTGTGTGTCTGCGATGTTCAGAGGAATCTATCGCGCTCACAGCCATGAAATTTGGCACACAGGTAGTCGTAATGGTGACTGAATGCACTCGAAGCCAAAATTTAAAAATTTAATCTGGAAATTTTTTTATTTAATAATTTGTGTTGTTTTGTGAGATGTTTAGCACTCATTATTCAATAGCATGGCTTCGAAGAATTGTACGAAAAGAGCAGTTACACCATCGGAAAGAACAAACGATTTCCGATCTAATGAAGTTTGTTTCGTACGTCTAACATAAGTTACTGAATTTTGAGAAATTTTTTGAAAAATAGTCACTTTTATGGTAATTTTTAATAAGGATTTCTTCAAATTCTCGCATTTGACGTTCTAACATCTCAGTATTTTTCATTTTTTTCAGCTTATAACTGGAACGTTTCTGTCGGATTTAAAACGTGAACGGTTAGAATATCGTTTTTCGTTTTTTTTTTAAATTAATTTTTCCCTGATCAGTTCAATCAGTTTTTTTGCTAGCGAGATTTAACACCGAGAGTTTCTCTGGAAGATCCCAGAATGAATTGTTGCAATTTCATTGTCTGGTGAGTGACCTTCCTCGCGGCAGGTGACGTCATATGCTTTCATTCCCACCATGCATTTCTACAATCCGATTTTTTCCGGCAGGTGACGTCATTACATTCGCGTCATTGTCGAGAGGAAAAGGAATCGGCAAACTCAATAATATATACATTTCTGTTTTGATGAATGTCATTATCGCAAAGAAAAATAAGCGGAAAAATCAATAATTGGTATCTTTTGTTTTGATGTTGTTTTCAAAACTTTTTCGTGTCATTGTGGGCATCCCCCCCCTCCCCATTTTGTTGAAGTCCTGATTCCACGGGTAACGCCGTGCGCATATTGCTAGTCAGAAATAAAGGTAATCCTATTAGCACAAGATGTTCTGCAACATTCATACGACATTTTTCCAAAGTCGTGCGGCATTCAGAATATTGTAGCAATATCGTGGAGTTATCTTCGAATATCTTGCGCTAATAAGGAAACGACAGCACCCATGATTAATTTGTTGGTCCATAATGACAAAGTAGGTTTTAAAATATATGAAGGCCCTCAGAACATGATTTTTTCTAAGTATTCTATTTTAAATCGTTTATAGAAATTTTTCACTCCAGTCACTTTTATTATCGCATTTTTATTACTGTTTCCATGAAGGAATTTGTATGGAAATACGTATTAATTCGCATCTACGAAACTGTGCTTTAAAATCACAGCTATGGCTAACCATTTCTTATAAATCTAATAGAAAAACTAATTTTCGAAAGAAAAGCTGTATTTTTTTAAGCATAACTTTCTTGTACTAGATGAAAGAAATGTTGTGCTTCCAACTTCTGGTACAAGTGTAACTTCGTACGATTCCGATGATATTGTTTACCCCAATATTACTTTATTCTTTTTATCACATCAAAGAACTATGTGTCAGAAATTCCAGCTATGTAACCTTACAGATACGCACTTAACCTGAAAATCCACAATATTTGAAGATATTTCTTCATTTCAATACCTTGGACTCTGGACTTTTTGTTCAATACGTTTTATCAATAAAAGTCTTTTTTGCCTAAAAATTCTGTTTGAAACATTTCTAGAAGTTTATTTATATCGACCTCGGAAAAAACCTTCATGATCTGATTCCCAAGGAAAAAAACGTGGAGAAACTTAGTCAGAAAATATCTTGATGCGTTTTATAGGACAAAGAGACAAGGTTTATCTGCTCAGATTCTAAACTTAAAAAAATAACATTTTCTGACCCAAAATGCAAGTAAACATAAAAATGTTAGATTTATCAATTTAACCCAATAAGATATGTAAGGGTTTAAGTAAACAACACATTCATGGACTATTTATGCCCTAAATGCAGTAAAAAGATAGATTTTTATAAATAATTCTAACGGTCACGCGATGAAAAACACATCGGAAAGAGAAAAACCTTGAATCAATCTTTGTCTTCATTTGGATTTTCAAAGATTAGTTGGAGTAAATTGGATGAATCTTAAGAATGAAAGTGAAAGAGTAACTTGCTGATTGCACGTGCCTGATTAAATAGGTGGTGTAATCTTTCGATTCCCTAATAAGATCTTCCCATTAAGGGGAGTTGGAACCGTAAGTCCGTTAACCAACCCTGTTACTTCGATGTACTTTTTCTCAAAATCTGTCATGGATTAATGTTTGAAATTTTTTATACAAGTAAAGTGCAACTTTCTCATTATACTGAAATAATCTGTTTTTAAAAACTCAAAACTTTATTTTTTACAATTATTTTTTGTGTCAAAATAGGGTAAAATTTCACTATGTCTAATTAAATATTTTGTGAATTTATAAAAAATTAAAAATTAACCAAAAGCTCATTTCAGTATAATGAGAAAGGTGTGCTTTACTTCTATAAAAAATTTCAAACATGTATCTATAACAGATTTTGAGAAAAGGTATATCGAGATTGCCAATTTCACATTTTTTGTTCACACACAAAAAAATTTGTAAAAAATAAGATTTTGAATTTCTTTTAAAAAATCATTTCAGTATAATGAGAAAGATGTACTTTACTTGCATGAAAAATTTCAAACATGAATCTATAAGAGATTTTGTGAAAAAGGTGCATCGAAGTAACAGGGTTAGAACGGACTTAGGGTTCCAACTCTCCTTAACCAAATCCGTCAAGCCCGTGGCCAGCATTTTCAACCAAGGCTATATAACAGTCAATAACAAACATTTTAATGAAAATCTTGGAACTTAAGTTTAGTTTATAAGATTTCTAGTTACATAAAGTTATTTATAACAGAACATAATACAGTGATCCACTGCAGAACGTAATTGGGGGTATCAAAAATGTTGGGGTCGCGGAGATTCACACCAGATCTTTCAAATTTCAGTAGAAACAAATAAATTAATCTTTACATAAAAGTTTTTATTAAAATATGCTATATAGGTTTAATCTAGTTAAATTTGCCTTTCGTTTAGTTAAGATTCATGTTTTTTATTTACTTTCCAACTTTAGGATAACAAAAAAATTTATTGACGGAAAAAATTTCAATTTCCAAAGAGCGGGAATGTAAAAAGTTTAAGAAATGTAGATCCACAGTGATCAACAGAAATACGAATATATAATAATAATTAAAAAAACTGTGTCAGTTTTTCTCACAACCAAAAGAACTCCAAATTCACTCCCAAAGAAATAAAAGCGTGTGAATGTAGAATTGGACGAAATGATGCTATTTGGAGCCATCTCCAAACGTGTACATTTTGAAATATAACTGTTTTCACAAAATATTACAGCAAAACTCAAATGCTGTGGCGTTTCAATTAATTATTTATAACGTTAAAAGTATTTTGCTCAACAACTTGTGAAATTTTTGCAAAGCGAATTACACTCTCTAGGTGCACTTTAAAATAGCGAAACAGAAATCAAGAAAATGGTAGTTGGTTTCTGTTTGCACAACAACGTTCAATTTATCCTCGATTTTCAGAAAAGATTTTCAAACGAATTATTGCTATGAATCATTTTTGATTTGCAGGAATTCTTTTCGACTTAACCAATTCGTTATCAAAATTGGTCTGCATGAAAGAAATACACATAGTAATAAGTTATAATGCTTCCATATTTTTCAGTATCAATCTGACTAAAAGGGTTAGAAATTTGACTCAGTAAGCTTCAAAGAATGATTGCGACAAAGCCTAAAATCCAATAACTCTCACTTGTACGTGGAACTTCGGCTACCTGTTTGTTTAACACGGAATTTCGGGCTGTTTGTTTTTATTCACCGCCTGAATGAGCAGCCAGTTGTGAGGGAGGCGTTCGCACTGAGTCACTGGAACAGCGAACAGAAACATAAAAAGCTGTCAAAAACAAACCGTTTTTGCCGCTTACTCACGTTCATCGAACGTAGGCGGAGTTCACGGGGAAAGTCCGGGCGTTTCCGAGAATGTCCGGCACTGACTGAACGGGAAAGCCCATGAATGAGCAACAGAGAACATTTTTTTATTTCTTTCCACTACCAAGCAAGTGTGTAGTAAAGTAACACAAACAGGTTTGGGATATGAAGAAAATAAAAAGAAGAGAAGACGATATACAGCCGAAGCATCACTGTCAGAAAAAAAATGAAGTTCTATTAAATTAAATATGAAGTAAACCTTGATAAACTGTCACCCTGTGTACACTGTCACTTTCGTTCCTAGAGCATCGCCGAACCATCTCACCTGCAGTGGTTCTATATCAATTGTACAGTATGATTAATGTGACTATTCGTCCCGTTTTGAACGGGACCGTCCCGTTTTCATGTAACCTGTCCAGTTGTCCCCGAGTACAGCTTCGGGACGCTGAAATGTCCCGTTTTCAGAAAGAGAGATTTCTTTAAAGAGAGATTTCTTTTTTAAGCTATATCGCTTAGCAACGGATGCGGAAATCCTCCGCGCTTTTGCGCATGCGTCGGGAGGAGTTATTTTCATCAAAATAAGGGGAAAGTGAAGAATGGAAGGGTGATATTTACATTTTACTGAACGTGATCTAACAAAGAGCTCCGGAAATGCGCTCATATGACTCATTGCCTGATACCCCTTTCCGGTGTAAAATCGTCCAAAAGTGGTAGTCTCGGAATCCGTTGCTGAACAGTACGTCTCACACTTATGCAAGACGACAAAAAGCTTGGTAGCTCGCATTTTTTTAACTACATTACACCGCACCGTAAAACGGGACAGGATAAAACACTGAGAATATTTCAAATGTAAATCGTTGCATGTAATTGTTCAAAAACTTTCGTATGAATAATTTGAATGGTCTTTTCTATCATGAATAAGTTGTAGACGAACGAAAAAACACAGCTGTAAGTCGCAATTCTTAAAGCAATGTTAAATACCAAGGTAAATTTTAAGAAATCCTGCCAATAATTTTATTTTTATTTGGAATCAACACAAGTATTCTGAGGCGAAAATTTGTTCTTCAGAAAAGCGCAAGATCACATAAATCATTTATTTTCACGTGCTAATTCCTGTTCTTTTCATTAATAAATAAAAACTGAAGAAATATAGGTTTTCTTGAATACACAAACTATTATCTAAATCTCGTTTGGAGGAGGAAAAATGGTCCCTTTAAGTATGATCGAAAAGTCAATACACCCATGATTTTTCTAATAACTTATTAATAAATGAAAGTACCCACTGTAATTACAAGTGAACTACATATTAAATTCATGCATATTAAATTAGAATCACAGTAAGTGTTCAAAGTGTGGACCTTTCTCCTGTCTGCAAACATTAACGTGGTGGTACATCTTATCAGAAGCATCCTGCACCCTTGTGAAATGGTATTTCCTTCTAATGTAATTATTCTCGAAGTTTCTCAATAGTTTGGGAGCTATTTGCGTATACACTCTGTTTTAAATATCCGACCGCTTTTCAGCAATTTTATTAAAAAGTAATTGGTAAAATCACAGTATATTTACTTTTAGATCATACTTTACATAAAATAGCCGAAAAATATTCTATTTAATGCAAATACGATGGCTTTAATTGTTTTGTTAGATTTATGTATCGTTTTGAATCCACACTGTTGGCGACGAACTTGAAAATATGAGCCCTAGTCCGAACGCGAGGACGCCATACAACCAACATTTTAGGTCACTTGACTGAAATCTAATTGCACTAAGTAGTGCAATTGTCAATGAATTAATTCTTATTATGTTCTTTTTAAAAACTTTAAGTCGACAAATAGGAGAGTTGCTCATATATTCTAAATTACTGATGACACAAATTAGTTGCAGCTATTTGGGAAAAAATAGTAATATAGAAAATCAGATAGTCTGAATGATATGATTGGTTTTGTTCCATCATCGCATAAGTAATAAAATAAAAATTGAAATTAAGAATCCGGCATTTAAGTAGTACAGAATTCTTTAAATTGAACAGCTTAAAAGCATATTAATGCAATTACGATTTCCTTGGGTGGCTGATGTCTTCAAAAATTAAACGTTTTCTATATAAGTTAATTGACATATCAACATACTTTTCCATGCACTTTTAATTAAGCCAAAGACTTATCTCTTCATCCACCAAACATTTTAATCACTTCCTGTTCCACTAACTTTTCTATCCTGCATGTTTCTTACCTGATTTTGGATAACTCGATTCTGTTTGGGAACTGATAAAGGTCAAAAGGTCGGTGGCAGATGAAAATCATTACTCACAATGAACTTTTCAGACATCAGGAAACTAATTTTGGAATACGAATTCAAATAAAATGAGATCACAATTAAATTAACGTAATTCAAGTTACTTCAGTAGTTACAATTGATAAATGTTAATAAGACTAAATTACAAAACTGAAATGTTTCCGTAAGTTGTCTAAATTACACTAATATAATTTTGCATGGATAAAATAGTTACGCATCGCATCTTTATCTTTCTTGTATACAAAGAGAAAGTATTGTAATTGTAAAAAATACGCAATTTGATGAATCTCCAAGTTTCAAACCCCCTGAATCCGAAAAAAAAACATTTTTGGAATCACACCCGTATGTGAACGCGGTAACTCGAAAAGTGAAAGATATATAGAGGAAATCAGGTATGTAGTCTTCCATTAAATTTGTCGATCTATATCAAATTTTGGGTCAAATTGTTCAACGGAAAGACTGTCTATCTGTCTTCTGTGAGTGCGTATGTGATTACGATAATTCAAACACTCTTTAGATAAATGAAATTAGACATGTAGCTTTTGTATCAAAATCGTAGATCTATATCAGATTTTTGAACCAATCGGTCAACTTGTTGAGACACTGTTCTAAAATGCATACTCGGTTCTTTTCACTATATGACGAAGCTAAACACAAAATATATATTGCTACACACCATACTGTGAGTGTATACGAAAACGTTGATATGATACCCCCCCCC
>BGPR01003401.1:104017-119175 GCA_013235015.1 Araneus ventricosus | reverse complement strand
GAATTTTATTTC
Organism: Araneus ventricosus; assembly: GCA_013235015.1. Taxonomy (NCBI): domain Eukaryota; kingdom Metazoa; phylum Arthropoda; class Arachnida; order Araneae; family Araneidae; genus Araneus; species Araneus ventricosus. Next base: position 119,163 of record BGPR01003401.1, on the reverse strand, counting down.
ATATCTGGTAGGAACATGTGGTCTTATGTTTATATAAGTTAAAAAAATTCAGAAATATTCGTTAATGGCTGCGAAAAATTGAGTATCTTCTTCCTCTTCGAAATTTCAAAAAAATGAGACAGGTGATGTTGCTTGTTAAACGATGATTTTGTTTTGCCCCACCGAAATGAGAACTACTATCATATTTCTAAGAAAGGGCATGCAATTCCTTTGACCCGAACGGCTCGTATAGGCATTTTAATTTTACTTTTTTCAAAACTCCATTTGATTATGGAATATTTTTTGTCTGATAACTAAGTAATTTTCCGAAAATTTTTGCAAAGAATGCGCTTGAAGAGTTGAAGAATCGAGAAGACTCCTAAACTGAAAGAAATTATTTGGGGAAATATTCTAGTAATTGCGATGAGCAACTAAAAGAATAAAAATGAATAATCTATTAAAAGATTAGAAACAGTGATATCTGAAAAGCTATCTGATTATGTATTAAATTATAGTTCAGGTTTTAATTGAAGGTTTACAGTATTTTCAGAGATTAAATTTCTGGGATGGATGCAACTTTCTGGTTAAAATTTATTCAAATTGAAAAACGCAGTTCGTTTGAAACTCTTTACGACTCTTAACAGGTATATAAAACTGAAAACCTCATTATCCTTCTTGTTGAAAATAAGCCCACCTACTCGTTTAAATCGTTATAAATCAAAATTTGTCAAAACTGAGTCAGCAAATTTCCTCTGCTCTAAATTGAAAACCTCTTTTTCTTTCTCTAACTTCAAAACTCGAGGAGTTAATCGAAGTAATTCTGTTTCGAAATCTTCGTATTCAAGATCGCTGATGAATATTTAATGATCTCTCTCGAGTTTGTTTTACGAGTTCGTAACTTAAGCTAACTGTGGCCTTTCTGCAGTTACCAGTGTGCAAAGTCATAACTGGTAGCGAAATAGTGATGTTTGGGAATTCGATGAGTGAGTTTAAATCAACAACTTTATATACTAAAGGAATTTAAAAATCCTGTTTTGGGATTAGGAATAGATTGAATTTGGTAATCACAGTACATTTCTTTGGCACTTTTATAGACATAGGCTGAAGTTCATGACATGTTTTAGAGGTTCTGTATTCCTCAAGGTTAGCAAATTGCGAAACTTTTATAGAACACATAAAATAATAAAAATAATAGAAGTTTTTAAAAACATGGTTTTATTCGCGAGCAATAAATTCGTCAAAAATATGGAGGCCAAAAACAAAATCGTAAAATCGTCAGGTGCGGATGGAAATAGCCTCGGCAAATTTGAATTTTAACCACATTTGTAATGTGTTTTAAATTCCTAACCAATGGTTAGGAATTTTCTTTCATATGATATTTATTGCTGTTAATTTCAGTTTAGAGCGATTTTCAGAGCATCACACCTCCACGATTTGATATTGACTTCTATATCTGTCTTCTATTCTTTCTGTCTTTTAAAATTTTTTCTTTACAATGAGCTAATAAAAGTGCGTTCTTAAAGCTTTTCTTAATCTTATTATTTCCTACTTATTAGTCTTTAATATTTTCAATAAATCATTGCGGCATCTTATTAAGATATTTCTCAGAAATTCACGATCAGATGGAAAAAAATTAGTTAATATTATCGATTTACTGAAAATTAAGCTCTGAAAATATTAGAATATTGTACTGCCATAGGGAATGCAAAACCGTGGGAAATTTCAGAACTCTAGTATACCAGAAAGTGAAGGAAAAATCGATTACAAAATTAGTGGGGTCAAGAAGAAAAGAATAAGGTAGTCACATTTCGCACGGGGATCCCTCTGTACTTGCAAGTAAAAAGAGCTAAGAAAAGAGTCTTTGAATTCCATTAAAACGTTCTAAATAATTAATTCTAATTGTTCTCTTAGTTATTACTTTCTCGTATAGGAAATATACGAATATAAATGTTGTGAACGTCAAAAAATTCAGCCTCGAGAATTTAAGGAAACTCATTCGTTTGGATATACCTGAATCCGAAAATAAATTGCTGGTATTATGTTTGTCTGTCTGTCTTCAGGTGCAGGGGTACGGAACGGCATTCTGTCTGCGAACACGATAACTCAAAAAAGGAATGAGCTAGACCAATGAAATTTGGTTCGTGGTCTCTACACAAAAATTCTAGATCTACATCACATTTTGCACGATATCTGTCAAAAGGTATGTCTAAGATAACTCAAAAACGCAACTAACTAGTTTTAGTTTAGTTTAGTTATAGTAACGCGCCGTTTAGAAGTAACAAGAGCGCTATTTTGAGATAGACATCGTAATTTTGAACAGCGGTCCAATGATGAAGACGACATCTGATCTGGCACTTCCTCTCTAAACTTCTGCAGCACACCAGCGGAAGGAGTTTGACCCACTGCGCATGTTATAGAGTGCAACAAGTCCACATATACGGCGGGTCTTCCGTGGAATCGGGTTTGGAACCTTGAGCCCTCCGGCTCCGAAGGCAAGACTTAACCACTAAGCCACCACGGCACCTGCAACAAGCTAGATGGATAAAATATAGTACATCGTTTTACCACCTTTTGGTGACAGATTTGTTTCAAATTTTGGACCAAACCACCGGTCAGTGAGTCATGGAAACCAAAATTATCTTTATCTTGAATTCATCATTCCCTTTAGAAATATCCAAATAATCGTAATTAAAAGATAATTTTGGTTTTTCCATGATACAATAGCTAAGACAAAAATCGAAATCCAAATTAAGCGCGCTCCTATGACATCATTCAGAAGCAAGCGAAGTCACGTGACACTGAGAGCCAATGAAAAGCGACCTCAATCCAAACTATAGTAGGATCCGTAAATATGCGTTACCTACCAGTAGATTTGTTTGTTTGGAGTGTGAGAACGGGATTGAAACTCAAAAACGTAAAATAATAAATAAATGAAACTTGGTACGTGGTTTGGAGGCTAAAATTGTAGTTTTACGCCCAAGTTTGGACCCGCTTGGTCAAAGAAAGGAGGTCCAAATGAAATACTTGATTTTCATCACTATTATACGAAGCGCGAAACGTACCATATTTACTTATTTAAAGAAAATACACACTACAGAAAAAAATTCCAGTTTCAGTGTTGCATGACAAAAAATAAACATCAGACAATGAATAATGATTGAAAACACTGGAAAATATAAAGACATAACAGGAATTTAAAAGTTGTAAGCACTGAATATTAAAAAAATCCAAATTGTAACAATGCACTCAACATCGCACTCACAACCGACTCACCTCAAATTGTAACAATGCTTAAAACAACGAAGAACATATAAGAATTCGAACGTAGTAAACTCTTAGTTTTGAAAACATTAAGGGACATTTGAAATACATTCAAATCTCCTGAATACTTGTTAAAAATTTTATAAAATTTATACAGAGAAAAATTATTAATATAATTAAATCTGGCAAATATATTATTAAATACGCTTTTTTTGCTGGTTGGTACAGCAAAATGAACACAATTGAGTATTTCACCGCAATCACTCAAATGATTGATGACTTTATAAAAAAAATGCAGCATACATGAAAGATCTCATCAGGATTTCAAACAAGGAAATGACAAAAATATTATGCAGATAAGATGAAAATATATCCTGAGAACAAAAAACGATTACTCAAGTGATGTAAATATTGCATAAATTTAGTTTGTACTTGCTCTAGAATTTTGCTTTTAGTATGGATCCCAAATTAGGCTATAATAATCAAGATTTCCACGGACAATGCTGGACGGAAATATATTACTTTTAAAGCTTGCTCATTAAAAAAATCTTTAGTTTTGAGTTTGAGAAATCTAAGTTTTAAACAATGCTATCAATATGTTGTGAGAAGTTTTATGTCAGAAATAAGACCTAGATCCGTGATTGAATCGGAGCGAAATAAACCAAGATTATTGATTTGCTAAGAATAGAATAAAAGTAACTACACTTCCCAATATTCAGTTGTGTAATTTGTTGACCACGCACCATTCATGCAAATTATCAAGATCTGATTGCAAGAGAACAGCATCTGTATTCGATCGTATTAGCCTGAATAATTTCAAATTATCAGCAAACAAAAGATATTCAGAAAATTTCAAAATACAACAAAATTAGTTAATAAATAAAAAAACAAAGGCCCTAGATTAGATCCTTATGGGATTTCTATAGTATCTGAAAACTTATCAGAAATAAAATTTTTAAAATAAACACAAAGTATTTGATTACATAAATAAGAAAAAATAGTAAGATTAATATAAACACTAATTTTATCCAATTTCTTTAAAAGAATACCAAAATCAATCGAATCAACAGCATTAGGAAAAACAGTATAAATAACCTCAAGTTGATAGTCATTTTCAAATGCGGAAAAGTTATCCCCTCCATATATAATGTCACTACACGAGAAAGTCGAGGGGAGAATACTTCCGCAGGTTATTAATAAATGCTTTATTTTCTCACATGTTTTTGAACTTTGGAATCACGCAAAATTTTTCTAAGGGAGATAGATTTATGAAAGCTTTTTCCTACAATAAATGGAATTATGAGTAGAAAAAGTTTAGGAAATACTGAGTAGAATGAAGCGACTTTAAAGAACGAAATATGAAAAAAGAATATTTTTAGTTGCCCAAAATACAAAAATATTAAAGACAAATGTTTTCCAAAGAAGTACAGAACTTTGAGCATTTTAGACTTGGTACAAGGTAGACTGGGTAAAATTTGTACAAGGAACATAGTTCAGAATATCTTGGGGAATCACCTTCATTCAAATGGTTGACGATTCGAATGATTGTTATTTTAATTGGATTGTTTATATTTGTATATATTTTTTCTTTCTTTATTTCTCTTAATTTAATTAATTCCTTTTTAAAATTATTTACTATTTTATCTGTTACTTATTTCTTATTTTACCGACTTCTTTTCTTTACTTATTTATATTACTATTGTTATATATGTTTCTTATGTTTATTTCTTACATGTATTTACTATATTGTTATTTTGCATTGTTATATTTGTATATATTTTTTCTTTATTTTTCTTTCGTTTTTTCTCCTAATTCTTATTTCTTTAATTGTTTACTACATTGTTATTTTGTATTGTTATATTTCTTATATGTATTTATTTCATTTTATATTATTATTTATTCCCATCAGCAATTCAGCATACTAAGATGGAACGAATTCCCATTTACGTACATGAAAAAAAAATACTAACATTGCATGATCAAGTCATAATGGTTACTGCTACTTTCAAAAAGAACCACATTCGATTCATATATATAATAGCTTCATAACGATTGTGTCCTCGTTTTATGACAAACAATTTACCAGAGAACGGGATCACAAAGGCTGGAAAAACCCTGAGTTAGCAAATACCTGTCAATTCACAGAAAATCTAATAAGTGTGGCAGCTGAGATACACACCTGAAGTGGAAGTAGGCAAACAGTATCTTAATTCCTTTTTCCACTTTCTTCCATCTGTCTCCAAAGAAAGACGATAAGACGCCCGTTTCATGGCAGACCGATATTATTTGTCTAATTTCTGCCAAGAATCGGCATTGTTTGCTCAGGTGAGAGCAATCTGCTGCACGTGTAGCCATAACTGATAACACTTGTTTTTATAACATCCGCTATGTTGCACGGAGCAGATTGTATTGTTTCAATTGCAGAGAACAAGACAAACTCAGAGTAAATCTTGAGAGGTTAATTTCATAACGGGCGTAATGTCTGCTCCCCCATGTATGTTGTTCTTATCTTCCTCGATAAATCTTCCAAATTGCAATCTATTCTCAGAATCTGCGATTACATTCTATAATTCTGTGATATCTCTTATTAGATGATATCATGACGTGAATAAGAAATAAAATAAAACACAATAAGCCGCTAGTTCTGCCCACTTGTGGTTTTGAAAAGGATAATCTTTAAAGCACGTAATAAACAGGTTTTCGTTTAGTTTTTTTAACCAAATATATTTTAAAAATTCCACTCGATTTAATTTAATTTGTAATATTAATACAGGGCGAATCAAAAGTCTTCATATGATTTCAGTTTTAAAAAAATCAATTTATTGAAATGAGCTTCTGGTGGACGAATTTCATTCAAAATTTGACATAGATCTACAATTTTAGTTTAAAGACAACATGTTAAATTTCATTCATTGAGTTCGCTGGGTTTTTGAGTTGATAGAGTCTCCAAAGATAGACGGACCAACGTATATCCGAAAATTGTGTTTTCGGACTTAGGAGGATCTAAAACGTCGAAATTCATTAAGTTAGAAAAGTGAAGTATTTTTTCATGATTTTTTTGATATTTAGAAAACTGCCTTCTACCTTTCCTATGAATACCTCATACGTGAAGAGATTGAACAAAAATCCTTAAAGACGTCCTTATTGTGAGTATCTAATGCCCCTCCACAAAATGTGATGGCGCATACCAAGATATAAAAAAAATGTAAGAAAATCCTTAAAAATGGCCATATTTTGTGTGTATGTAACGTCCAAACTAAAACTATGGTGGCGTATACGAAGAGGTAAAAAATATTTTTTAAAATCTCCAAAATTACACAAATGGTTTAAGCGTATCTTAAGTTCTAAATAAAACTCTGATGTCGTATGCCAGGAGGTAAAAAAATATATAAAATCTCCTTAAAACAACACATATTGTTTATGATAATCTAATGTCGTTACTGAAACTGTGCAAAAGGTAGAAAGTGTAAAAAAAGTCTTTAAAATTACACATATTACTTATGTGTATCTAATGTCCTTACTAAAACTGTGATGGCATATGACAAGAGGTAAAAAAGATACAAAATTTTTAAAACTGAACAAATTGTTTATGTGTATTTAATATTCTAATTAAAACTGTGATGACGCATTCAGAGAAGTAAAAAAATATATAAAAATTCTTAAAACTACACATATTGTTTATGCGTTTCTAACTAAAACTGTGATAGAGACATTCTTCTTATGCTGCTTATAATTTAAGAGCAGACATTTTCTGAATATTATACCCAACTCGGAACGATCCACCACATTTCTCAGGCTATTTAGTTTAGAGACATTCTTCTTATGCTGCTTATAATTTAAGAGCAGACATTTTCTGAATATTATACCCAACTCGGAACGATCCACCACATTTCTCAGGCTAGCTAGCTTCCATGGTATAGACTTAAGAGGCGCAACACCAGAGTACAGAGCAAGTCTATCGAAAAAAAAATTCTTTTTGAGAATGGATCTGATTTTCCCCTTAACTGATTCCTAGATGGCAGGCGTCCGGTGGATGTAATTGTTGATGGCTCACTTCCCGAATGCGTGCGCACGAGGCAGGTGTTTTCTCACTCCTCTCACAAAAGTTTGTTGTTATTGACTCCCATAAATGAAGGAAATGGATGCACGCGTGCTCCTTGCAAAAACATCCTCGGGGCAATTGACAGAAGTGGACTCTATTCAGACTGTTTTTCTGCCATTTCCTGTGAAGCTGCATTTGAGAACGATTCTCCTAAATGCTGCCCGAAAACTGACAAATAAACCCAGTTTATGAATGTATCCCACTTGATGGCCCAATTTGACGATGCATCTGGGATTTCTGGATTTCAATACATGATATTGTATGCATTAAAAATAAGGACGAAACATACGGATTTCTTGGATGATATATATCCAGTGTTGAGTGAAAAAACTACTAAGTGTTGAAAAAACCTTTTTATTTATTAATTTACAAAAAATGACCGAAACGTATTTTCTCAAGCCAAAAAGTAAGTTACAAAACTTCTCTAAGTTTTCTGTTCCTTGAAGAAATGAATCTTTTTATCCCACCAGTGGCCTAGTTGGTTAAGGCATGGCATGGCATCGCAAAGGAACATGAACGTGAGGAAAAAGATTATAGATAGTGTTATCATAATTTTTTAGTTGAAATACGGACACTCCGGGGGTTCAAAGTCTAGCATAAAATTCTAAAAGCTGCCTACAACCCTCTTTCATAACACTAGCACAGGGTTTGAGGCAGTGAAAAAAAATTTAAGGCATCAAAATGCATTCTTACTAATGTTTGGTAGATCAAAATTATATTAAGGAAAAACAGAATTAAAACAAAATTGCCAAAACATTTAATTTTTAGTTTGGACTGAGTCCTGGATAAGTAGGTTCATCTACTTTCTTATCAACAATGAATGTAAACAATTAATTTTCATCATTGGCGGAATGACGTCAGCTTTTTCGAATACGTCAGATTTTCTCAATTACAGTCAAATTTCTATTTCGCCAAATTCACTGACATAAATCCGGAAATTTTGAAGATCAAGACACTAGTCCGGACGAGAGCTTAAAATTGGGACGTATGGTAACCCTAATTATGGATCTAGCCTCTGTCTGTGCTTTTAATCAGCATTACTTAAGAGCTGGTTGACTGATGTGAGCTTTAGTAACGAAATGTTCGCTACGATAGGGTTAACTGTTGGAGATTTCCCATCAAGCGAAACACAAATGTGAACCAGCTTCCAGTGAAAAGTCCTCCAGAAAAGCAACCTACTTCCATATATTGGAGCTAAGTTAGATTTTCATCTCAGGTGCTAGCTATATGCTGCAAGGTTGCTTTGACCAGCAGAAAACACCACGGTTCTCTTTTATCATGAATTCTTTCCTTATAGACTTGGCCAGATATATAAGGCCAAGGGGGATTGGAGCCAACACATACAATAAAACACCGGCTATCCGAACTCGAGTTAACCGAAACCCGGGTTATCCGAAATGCCTCTGAAATCGCAAATCCAAAAAACATGTACTGTACCGCATGGGAATAATCGTGAAGGTGAGACCTTTTACAACGATACCCTCACTTTCTTCTTTCAAGCCTCCAAAAGAAGGCCAGTGACTAAGTTTTGAATGCTAAAATTAAAATTAATGGATATTAACAATATTAATTACGATATTGTTTACCTGTGCCTGTCAGACGCATAGCGCTCGAACTCGCCAGCGCGAATATTGCGCCCGATGGAAGTTAACTTTAATAAAGAACATAAGTGTAGCCTGTATAATAAAGAACATAAGTGTAGCCTACATGATAAAGAACATAAGTGTAGCCTACATGATAAAGAACATAAATGTAGCCTACATAATAAAGAACATAAGTGTAGCCTACAAAGAGAGTTTTGAATTCCTTTTACGCTCAAAACATTTCAGAATTATATAATGTAATTAAATACAAAATAGTAATAGATGTTCATGGCTTAACCGAAAATATCGTTATCCGAAACGGATCCTCTTTTAGTTCGGTTTTAACCGGGGTTATATAGTACTTATTTAAAATATGTTAATAACTCCATTTAATTTACTATAAATATTATCTATTGGACTGTGATACTTCCTCTGCACAAGAGAGGTAAAGAGAGATAAAAGACTGAAAAAGAAAAGACATATTAGTAAATAAAATTGAACATTTCTTCATTTTTCTATGTCAGCTATTTTTAATAGTCGGAGATCTTTCTTCTAAAGCTTTCAAAGAAATAAAACATACAGAGTAAACTAAATAAAGAAGCCGGTGATTTAAGATTATCATTTGTTTATTTTTCTTTTGGATTGGATTGATTGGTTTTGATTGGTTTTTTATGGCACAAGGGCCAATATTGGCCAAGCTGCGCCAATATTTTTCTTTTATTCAGATACAGATAAATATTAAAAATCATTTAAAAACAATAAGTATCCCAGAAACGGACAGCATTGCGAATGTATTTTAGAAATCTCGTGAAAATAACAAATTGATTTCTTAGATTCTATAAGTTTTTTAGAATAGATTTCTTTTTGCTTTCTCGTATACGAAGTATACAAAGAGAAAGTATTGTAATCGTCAAAAAATTCGAACTCGAGATTTTGACGAATCTCCACGTTTTAGACCTCCCTGTTTATGATCGCTATTTATTTTCAAGAAATGGACGCCCATTACAATTTATATCTCATCCTTTATCCCCTAGTCTGAATATCGCCCCAGATCTTTCCAGACCTATAAAGACCGATAAGAACTTTTAGACGAACTTGAATGTTATTCATAACTGAACCAGAAGAGGCCGGCGGAGAGCTTTTAACATTTCAAGCTAACTAGGTTTCAGAGTTCGAGCATCAATCTATTTTTCTCCAAGGATGGATGTCTTTTGGTAATTATTTTTAATAGAACATTTTTATGAAAGAGGCGATTATTTACTTTTAGAAATTGCCCATGACTGAAAGTTGGTGAGTCTTCAGAATGTAGTATTTCGAATTACAATTTTAACCATACACTCACTGTCTTTTCGGGACGATAACTCGACTTTCGCATCACATTAGTCAATCACATGTTCACGTCAGATCGTTTCACAAAATTTTAGTATCTCAGAACCTCACTACACTACGAAGTTAAATATATAGAGAGCAGGGAAATAAATAAAATACAGCAGAGTCCCATTAATCCGGACTAGATGGGACCGGACCCTGTCCGGTTCATTAAAATTCCGGATTAAACAGACAGCCTTAAAATACACGTAATAAAAGTTTCAGATAAAACTATAAAAATCTGTTTTTTTTTCTTAAATTCATGCAACTTTTTCTACACCTTAATTTCAGTTTGAATACTACTGATATATAGACTGAAGTTTATGTCTAAGACTTAAGTTTTCAAACCTACGAACTGATGTAGGATTAACAAAAAAAATTGTACATAATTAAAATTCAAAATTTATTGGTTGTATATCCTGCTTTTAAAAAAATTCCGTCGGGATTTACCGGATAACCGGAGTTTAGTAAAATTTTGTAAAATGAGTTTATATTATACGAAAGACTTGGTTGCCTTTTTCACAAGTTTGCTCTTGCAAATCGAAGATAATAGCTATTTTTAAGTGTTACTCACTTTTATTCAATTTTCGTGTCGCTTGTACGAGAGAATTAAGTAATAGATTAAACGGACCAGTTGAAATAGAGTTGGAATGGACATTTTTGAACTAAAAGAGGATTCCAAAGCAGACTAACATATTGTCAAATCACAGGCTATGGTGGCGAGCTGCAATATCTTCTTGCTTAGTGCAAAAATGCTGCGCTGCAGAATGGTTCAAATTCGAACGTCTTGTCCGATAATGTTTGATAGCATAATAATGTAGCATGATAATATTTTGGGTTTGATTCGTCAGGCTTGATTGTATCAACCGTTGTATTCTGTGTATGAAAATTTTTGCATCACGAAATTAAAGAACGTCAGCCTAAAAACTTTATCATGTTAATAAAAGCGTGTATCAACCGTTGTATTCTGTGCATAAAAAGTTTTTCATCACGTAATTTACAGAAAGAACGTCAGCCTAAAAACTTTATCATGCTAATAGAAGCGAAAGTGAAAATCCTACCTTGAAGTTAATCTCCAATGAAACCCATTTTTTTATCATAATGTTAAACATTGTCAAAAGTGAGCGAATGGAAGGTTTGATGAAATAATAAGATTAGTTTGAATTCCATTACAACAATAGAAAGCATTGCTACAAGTTGTGTTTAAAGAGAATTTTGAAAAATTTATTAAAATTAAAGAAAAAATTGCAGGAAAATAAAATAAATATTACTGAAAAGCTTATTTTTGGAATTTTAAAGACATGTAAAAATGGTTTTGCGCGATAATATGCTTAAAATTATGGAAAAAGAAACGTTAAAATTTCAATTAATCTCTAATTAATTAAAAAACTAACTAAAAGTTTGAAAAACTCTTTCTTATTGCGCACCCACTATACAAGAAGTAACTACGTGTCAAATTTGTACTTTTTATCCACAGGTCTATCCTGTAGAGCATAGAATTCTACACGTTACAAAAAGTAAGCCAGCATGAAAACATTATCATGCCAAAAACAGAAACAGGATTTAGAGGCAACTATCCCCTGCCATTGGAGTACTTCTTGTTAACTGTCTTTATGTTAAGTATACACTTTTTAAATATTAATATTTCAGACAAATATAACAATTAACCGCTTAAGAACATAACCCGAGAACTAATACCGTAGGTTTCAAAATAATTCAGTCCTTAAGTGGTTAATTAGTGCAACGAAATAGTGATCGTCTTGTATGGATAATATTTTGAACATACTGGAGCTCAGGATCGCTTTAGCCTTCTTTTCAAGGGGAAGATGTTTTCACTTAACGCGCGGATTCCCTCGCCAGAAGTGAAAATGAGTTGGAGGCGTCATCAATATGTGAACATAGCCTCAATATGTGAACATCGTCTCAATATGTGAACATCGTCTCAATATGTGAACATCGTCTCAGTATGTGAACATCTTGAGCCATTCGAATCATTGGAATGGCTCAAGATGATCATATCCCCTCATATATATGCTACTGTAACCCTTAGCACAGGGTATATTTTTAAGCCATGTTTAGTCAAAAGTTAATTTACAAATGAATCAGACCGTTAATCTCCTCGTCTAAGTGATTTTTACTCTAAATATATGTTGTGTGATTTCTTTAAGTAGTTACGTTTTCCTGCCAGGGAAACTGCTCCAAAGGTTGGAAAAAAAGATTTATTTTTCTGAATTATATTAAGTTTTGAGGTTTTTTTAGCGTTGTTTTTGCGTGATAACTTGTTTTAATTAAAATGGGCTCTTGGGGCAAATTGATTCAATTGACTCAAGGGCACACTGATACGCGTCTTTTTTTGTGTGTCACTGAGACATAATAGCAAATACTTAGCAACATCGTCTTCAGAAATGTAAAAAATGAACTATCTAAGAGAAACACGCAATTAAGTATTTGTTTAAACAATGAAAACGATTTGAATTTCATTGCAAAAAATGAAAAGTATCGTTTCAAATATATTTTTTTACAAATTTATTAAAATCGGAGATAAAAAACATCAATGAAAACATAATTTTTTGCATTTTCAGATGGTGTGGAAATTATTTTTGTGCTGTATTATTTTCGTAAATTATTATGGAAGAATGCGAACATTTCCTTTAATTTTTAATTAATTAAAATTTCAAAAAACGGCTTCGTGGTACACATCCCCTCCCTCTAAAGTATTTTTACACACACACATTCTCCTTTATTATTTGTAGAGATTAATTATTTTCTGAGGCATTATATTGTTTGATTTTTCCAGTTCATTAAAAATGTTGAATTTTGATTAAAATAAAAGTTAATTTGTTAAACTTTGATTTGGAATAAAAAATTTTGATGAAACAATTTTTTTTTTTGATATCACACCTATTAATCATCATTATGCAATGTGCCCCTTGTATGGGGCAGATTGATACAAATCCATTTTTAGGAAAAAAGTGTGATAAGTATTTTATTATGCCATTTATGACCAAAACTCGACTGAAATCCTATATTAGATTAACAAATGTATAAATATAGCGTCTTAATTCTAATTATTACCGTTTGTAAAATCATTTTTTAACTTTCCAAAAAAATGTGTGTCAATGGCCCCTCATTCACTTTAAACATGTTGTTGAAGCAAACAATTTTATTAAAATTATATACATATAGCTACTTTTTTATTGTTTCATTACAGAAATAAGAATATGTTTTACACAACAGGCATATTTGTTGCATTGCAAGGAATTCAAGAATTGAAAAGTTAAAAGTTTGAGACATAATCATCTATTCAATCATAAAATGCGTTGTAAAACAGTTGCGCAGCTTGATTTGAACACATCACGTGGAAATAAGAAGGCACGTGTTTTACTGTTATGTTAACCAGGAATGTCAACAGTTTAACCAATAATTGTCACAGCTGAATTGCTAAAGGTCGTTTACAATACGACGATGTAATGACGAGAATATTCTTAACAGACTCTTAATTTTGAACGATTATTGGATAACAAAGACGAAATTTCAGACAGCACCGCATTCTCGAAGTTTCCACATGCAGAAATTTGATGACATTTAACCTCGGATTGATGGCTTTCTTTTGTTTCGATTCGTGAAATTTGCCTCTGTGATACTCTAGTCCACTCTTATCTATCTTCGTTCTTGAATTAAACAGCGTTTTCATCTTTTCACTAAGCTTCCTGCTCATGCTAAAATCAATAAGATTGCAATGAAAACTACAACGAATTTTCGAAACAAAAGGCCGTTGTAATTAATATCGTGCTAATGCAGAATGTTTTATATATAAGTCAAGTTATTGAAAGTATGGCGGAAAAATTACCGTCAACTTTAACCACGACAACTCTAAAAATGTCTAAAACAAATTGGGAATTTGAAATTCTTATTAAGTTTTTCATGAAAACTAATAGTTATGGTTTAGTTTGGTACTTAGTATATGGAATTTTCCTTATAGAAATGAATACTTGATCAATCGTGTGAGTTGCGATAAAAATGGCACAGAAAAGTTTCAAACAGATATGCCAAATTTATGTCCCGACATGTAATCTTCTAGAGTAAAACATTTAACTGAAAATACTGCGACTGTGTCTTGATAATGACCAATTTTTGCATAGAGTTTTCTGGTAAGATTGATAACTGTGTTCTAGACAACACTGTGGTTTAAAAAAGAATTTTCTTTTTGTTACGACTGTTCATTTCCAAACCTTAGCGCCTTTTGTATCGTATAATGGTGATATTTCTGGCCATTGATTACTAAGCTTTGTTATTTCTTCTCAAAATGTGGGACATGGGGCTTTGAATCACTCTGTAGAAATTATTGTAGTAATCATGATTGGTCCACTCCTTAATAATTATTTTAAAAAGAATTTTGTTTCGACTCCCTGTTATCAATTTCACACCTTAGAGCATCTCGTGTTATATTAGGATTATATTTTTGGATGTTAATCTATATTTCGTAATTTTTTCTTCTCGAAATGTGACTATGGAGTTTCGAATCACTTTAATTCAAAAAAAATTTTGTGTCGGACACCTCTTGTCACTTTTTACGTCTTAAAATGTCTTGTATTTCAAGAGGATGATTGTTTCAGATGTTATTCTATGAACTAGGTTTCGTGGAGTTTATTTCGTCTCGAAATGGAGAAACTTGAAGTTTTGTATCATCCTGCGCATAAATTAAACTATTTTTTTTTATTCTTTCGTATTGAATAAGAGTCTCGGATTTAGCAGTATTGTTACAAGTTTCATTTTCAAGTATCATCAATTATGTGCAAAACCTTACACTTGGCAATAAGAGGTGTACTACCAGAGGAGAAATGCAGGTGATA
>BGPR01003401.1:51066-104007 GCA_013235015.1 Araneus ventricosus | reverse complement strand
AAAGTGACAAATCTGGAAGAGGTAATGCGAAACCTCGAGGGCAAAACACATATCATTTTTTATATTTTAAAAAAGTCCGAAAAACTGAATTTTCTTGCCAATTCTGAACTGTGCTTTCATGATAAATTGCCTTCTTTTTTGGAAAACTAAACTTTTCTTTTATTAAATGAAGTGCAGGAGGCCTCTTTGATGGTAAAATCTATACATCATGATTTTCTCCTTAACCCAAACAGGTGAAACTATCCTGAAGAAATAAATGAATCTGGACAAGCAAAGTTCGACAAAATGACATGTCAAGAAGCAAGGATGCAATTTGTTAAGAACTTGACATGGTTCAACTTTAAGGAAAAAATATTTCGAACGTTGATATAATGCGTGATGTAAGAACAGGAAATATGAATGCAACAAAGTTTTCCTTCTTTTTTTCATAAAAGAGAATTTATTCATTACATCATAATGTCATTATAATATCTAGAAATATATATCCTAGTAACTGCAGCATATGGTTCAAATTTGCAGAATTCATTACATTAAATGTGCCATAAGGGTCCATGATATTTAGTCGGAAATAGTAGACAACTATCCAATCACTTTTGCTCATAAATACAGTTTTCAAAACATTTTAAATATATTCTAAGTATTCTATGAAAGAAATGCATAATAGAATTTGACTTTTAAGAAATTAAAGAAAGATAAAAATGCAAAATTTCCACATTTTCAAACGCCGGAATATACCAGCTTTGTCTATGACATAGTAAATCATGATTTATCGGTAATGACTGCAAATTTGAATTCATTTAATTTAATGAAACGGATGATAAATTATAAACATGATTGCTTTGTATCGGTGAGTGCGGCATCTGAACGAAGCCATTTCACGAAATCAAAAGCCCGAAGAGTTATTGACTGCTTGAAAGAGAGTCAGAAACAAACTGCAGAAGCGGAAGTCACAGGACTTCCACAGGAGAGCAAAATTTACAGGTCTGTAATCGTTTTCCTGAAATGAGAAATGAATGCCAGGCAAGAGTCGTAGACGAGCCACAATGCAAAATGCTGATCAATACTTAATGTTGACCGCCAGGCGACACCAAAATATAAATACCAGTCTTCTCCTTTGCTTGGCTGCTAGCCTCAGACTTTTAACTCAAGCTGTCCAAAATCGCCTTTAGTCTGTAGGTCCGTAAGCTCACAAAACCACAGAGATGTTAAAAAAATTGCACCACCCTCATTCTCTATGTAAAAACGTTCTGACCACGCATTGTCAATGACTGCATCAGCAATGCAGTGCTTTAAAATTGCTCCGGAGAGAAATTAAATAAAAAAATATGCTTTTTGTAGTTAAATTGTGTAGACATTTTCCATTATTTGCAGCAGTTTATGACGGTTGTATGCAGCATAGTTACTGCTTTCCGTGCAAAAAACACTGTTTTTAGCTGGTGATGCAATTATTTTGAAAACCTGTGTGTTTCGCTAACAGCAAGCCGCCATCCTTCCAGTAGAGATTGGACAGAAAAGCATATCAATTGGAGATGAAATTGAATAGAATGATGCACTCTTCTATGGCGAGCATTGTTTTGCAGTTTATCCTGATAATTAGCGTATCGTCACAGGGAACGTGTGATTTGAAATAATCCTGCAATCAGATCTGAAGGAGATGGAGTAGTGGTCTGGACAGGTATTGCTATAGAAAGGGGCCCTATCTCCACATTATTAGAAATGGATCTCTGACGGTTCGGTGACAAAAGGATAACATTCTTAAACATTCTGTCGTCTCTTGTGTTGCATCAGTCATTTTGATGGACGATAATTTCAAGCCACATTGAACTAAGTTAAAGGACGATCTACTCAAAGACGAAGTTATCACTCGAACGGTTTGGGCAGCAAACCCTCAGGACATAAATCCAACAGAATATGTTTGGAACACGCTAGGTAGACGAATTGCTGGTCGCTTATCGCGCCCCACAAATGGTTCACAAAAGCTAACACAAGTTGTTCTGGAGGATGGGACAGAATACCCGATTTCCTCATTAATATCTTGATAGAGTATATGCTTCGCAGAAACATAACGTTGCTGTCCGTCAAGGGAAACCATTAGCTCTATTAAAAGTTATTTCCTTTCAAGGCATCAGACATTTTCATTCATTTTTCTGAGAAATAATATAAAATTTTGTTTTGTAGAAAAAAAAGAAATCTCAATGAAATGCATCCTCCCTCCTTTCACTCATATGTGACTTCTTTCTCACAACTTACCACATTTTTGATTACCTATCAGAACTTCTTCTCCTGCACAATTTTTAACAATATTTATTCAGAGCCTCAATATAATTCAACTGGTTTGAACTGCGTACACAAACCGTGTTTAATTTACAACTGTTCGCTTTTCATATAATTTTCCTTTTACTTTAATAATCATAAATTTTAAGTATAATCATTAATTTAATAAATAATTACCCGTTTTCGGATGCTACCAAACCTGCCTGTCAATTATTTTTAAAATTCAAGTCATCCAACTTCATTGAATTTGTCCTTCAAACCGAAATCGCTCTCTATTTCTTCATTTTACTCACGATTAGGCGCCAAACAAGAAATGATAATTATTACTTATCACATATATATTAAGGTTACATTATTATTAAACTATTGATGTTAAAATTATTAGTTAGATAAATATAATTATTTAAACTCTTTAATTAATTAATGCAGATTTAATTTTAAAAATGACTAAATATGCATAAAAATAAAAGCCAGTTGGTGTCACGCACTCTAAAAATCTGGTCAGCTAAATGGACACATTGGCTGCGTCCGCAACCGGCACCGTCTGTACATAGCATATATTTCAAAAAATTATTTACTATTTGAAAAAATATTATAAACTCTGGCAAACAAGCATATCTGTACATTCACATTTTACAAACTCCATGATTCTAAGTGCCAAGCAAAGTAGATATAAGTTGGGACTTTTCCATATAAGAACCTTTTTGGAAATATGTTTCTCCCATATGCTTGTAATTTGTCATAATCAAGTTTATTTTTGTTGAATGATTTTGCTTCTGAGAATTAGTTCATTCTTCTTTTTTATTTTACTGATTTAAGTTTTGATTATCGTCGCTATTATATTAAAATTTCATGAGTGAAAAACCACACACAGCAAAACATAAGGCATTTTGATGTAACAGGTGGAACCACTAGTGGCATGTATGTAACAACATACAATTATCATAAATCGCATACAACAATTTGAGAACAGTTGTAACTTACATATACAAGTGTTCAGCACCAATAAAAATGTTTCGGCAAATTTGACATACGATGATTTCCTATAACAGTGATGTTGGATTTAAAAACCCTGGTTGTGATGTTTTAAACCAATAACAGTTAAAATTATCAAAATTTAAGAGATATTAACTATAAATTAATAAGTAAAAATTAATAAAAAATAATTAAAAATTCTTAGTATTATATAGAATGGCGCATATGCAACTATTTCTAATATAATACAGAAACAAATAATAGACATGTAAATTGAAATGTAAAAATTATAAATAAGAAACAGAAATTTAACCAAAAACGATGACACAATACACCTTTTTGCGTGCTCAACGCAACAGCATCAAGTGATTGCATGAACAAAAGAATTACAACGATTAATATTTAAAACACATAAAATAGATAAATCACTTAAAATAGAATTTAGAATGTAAAAGAGATTATTCAAAATGGAAGGAATGGGAAAGAACTCGAATGACCAACTTTTTCGAAGGCCACTAGCCATAGGAGTTCTAAAATGGACAAAATTTTCTGTCAAGGGTAAGATTATAAATCAAAAGTATACCCTTTCCTAAATAAAATCCAAAAGAAACTAGAGTTAGTAAAATAATTAACCCTCTCTGCCGAAATTTTGATGTAAACATGAGACGCCAGACGCGAAATGACAATGAGAATAGAAAGTACTGAACCATAAACCAATAATATTCTTACATTAAAACGATTTCTTCCACTTCATGTCCGCGATACTGCTTAAAGAACCTTAAGGTTATAATTGCAGGGACATGGAGTGGTGTTATGTTATGTATTAAAACGCTATATTTAAGTTTCTTTTTTTTTCAAAACTGTATTGTGCTTACATTTTTTTATATAAAATGCTAAATGTTAAAAAATAGTTTATCTTTATTTATACACTTTGAAATTATACGGATTAATTAATTACTTAAATGATAAATTATATTACTTCCTGACTGCGGAGAATTGCGAGTCTGTACGATTTTGGTTAATTAAGAAATTTTGCTCGGTCGGCTGGCCTCAAAGCTCTACACCCACTGAGTAAATGGACCGGCTTGGATTGCTGAATTGAAAATATGATAAGAACCTGGGTTTAAACAAGTGTTTGCGAAATCGGTTAACTTCCTTTGTGAAATCATGAATCACAAGCAGAAATGTAAATAATATCCAAACGTGGAATGATAAGTCCATCTGCCACCTTTATGATAATCCCTGATTTCCAAATAGTGCCTGCGGTCTTTAACAGATGTCTATCCACTGCAGAAGATAAGTAAATATCAATAAAAATTTATCGCTATTACATTTAATCTACCGAAACTTGTTAAATATTTAACACCTTTTAATGATACTAAATTAGGGTTCATTATATGAATGGGTTTTATGACGGATTCCTGGTTTAAAAGCCGAAAATTTATGAAGAGGCTACAGTTCAAGTTTATTTGATCAATATATGACTTTTCTATACAAAGGCATTATTCTATAAAGATATTATATTAGACAAGCATAAAAATTTTGGCTTTTCGTTCTTTATCATTCTTTCATTACACAGAGAAACAATCGCCATAACATACAATTTTTAAGTAACAGAAGATTAATTTTTTTTCAACGTGACTACAAGTAGACGTGAAAATACAGTCGGACCTCTATTTAACGAACCTCTATTTTGCGAACTTTTCCTTGGAACCAAGAACATTTTGCGAATTTCTTCGTAAAATAACCTCCAAATAGCGAAGTATATTCTCCATTTAACGAACTTTTTCATGTGATCCAATGTTTTTTTTTCTCTCTATTTCTCAAAATATTTCCGAACATTTCAAACTTATGCTTTATTTAACACATTTTATGGTGATCAATGATCTTGAACTGGTTTTACCAGTCTGAATTAGATATTTTGGAGAGTGTGAAAAATAAAAACAATACAGCAATGAATTGCGATGAAGACGAAGATGATGAAGATGGAAATGATCATGATGCAGAAATCAACAAACCTTCGTATGATGAAATGCTAAAATCATTTGAAACAATCCGACGCACAGTTTGAAGAAAATACGCCTGAAGGGGGTTTTGTCGCATATTAGTGATTAAATTTAAGGACGTATGTGGTAACGTATGCTTAAAATTACTTGTTATAAAAAATGCGATAATGTCATTAAAATTCATTAATTTTAATATAAAATTATTTTTCTAAAATTGAAAATACAGTATATTCCCGGGCAATGTTTTGTTTTATTCTTGTTTTCCTTACAGATATCTTTTTGATGGGCAAGATATATAAAACAAATAGACATTAATTTACAAAATAAAGGTGTGATGAATCACTTTTTTTAATAATATTTAGTGTTTATGAATTTAAAATCTGTTTTGTGTAGTTGAAAGTATTTTAAAAGGTGAATCTCTATTTAACGAATATTCCATATAACGAACTTTTTTTCGGGATTTAGCGACTTCGTTAAATAGAGGTCCGACTGTAGTACAAATGAATAACTCGTATGTGCAACCTTTAGCATGTGAATATAAACTAGTTTGTTTTCCCTACAATTTATTTAAAGGGTTTGCTTGTATAATTCGCTAACTATTCTACGAAATCAATTGCTAAATCACGATTGTATTTCAAAAAAAGAAAAACAGATATCTTTTAAACTCTTGAATTCGAAAGGCTGTACCCTAAAACTGGTTGATACAGGTTAAGGGTTAATCCAAGCAAATAACTTCCTTTTTCCATTCCCGTTCAAAACACGCGATGAATTCCGCTGTTTTTATTAACAAATCGTGATCTTTTCACCTTTCCGCTGAAGTAAAACGCAGAAAACACAATCGTTCGCTAAAGGAACCCACGCGCGTTACAAAGCTATTAGCTTTGGCGAACGCGAGTGCAGCTGAACATGAGAGTGGAACAAGAAAAATAATAATATTAATAAAAAAAAAGAATTATAACCCAACGTTTGTCCTTCGCACAAGTCGTTGATGCCGAAGTTCGACAACAAGGACATACAGATCTGAAGGCTAAGAATGTTTTTATTTATACACGTGGAAGCGTTCTTTTTTCTGTTTATTTTTTTAAATTTTTTTATCCTTACCTTCCGCTATTCATTTTTGTGTTCGGGAGAGAAAAAAATCGCTCGCAGTTTTTTTTTCCTTTCCAGGCGAAAACGATGATTAACAAATATTCGCTGTGTTTCTTAAATAAATATTTTCTCCGATGTAGTATATCTTTGTGTTATAAGTTTGTGTTTACATCTGATAAATTTGTTGGTTTTTTCTAGACTTAATAATGAATTAAACTGCAATCATTTTTTAACATTTGATGCCAGTCAATAAAGCAGATCTCTAGAACAGTCAATGTTATTTTAAAATTTGGCCATATCCAATTGTGAACTTACCAGTATTTATTTTCCTCTGTGTATATTATATTTGTGGCCACTATAAAGATTACACGCCTATAATAGGGTCGAAAGCAGTTTTCTCGATTTAAGAAAGGCTGCAAGTGAAAAACTTTCAGAACTCTCTGATCTAGCGACATTAGTTGGTTTAATTATAATAACGACTTGTTTTGAAGTAACACGAGACCTATTTTGGAATGAACCACGTAAATTTGAACCGTAGACAAAGGATGAGCACGGCACTTGAGTTATCCTGGTCTCTAAATTTCCACGCCACATTAGTGGGAGGACGTTTGACCTTCAACGTCCGATGCAACCAGGCACATATACACGGCGAATCCTTTGTAAAACAGGTTTTTTCGTACCTGGGGCCCTCTAGCCTCGAAGTCGAGTCCTTACTGTAATATTCGTAACGAATAAAAATATATATATTTGCAGAATTATTAAAATATATAAAGAAAAGAAATTAATGAGATAAAAAAATCGTTTGGACATAAAAGAAATTAATTCAAAAATATCGTTTGGCTGAAAAAAGAAATTAATTTAAAGATATCGTTTGGCTGAAAAAGAAATTAATTTCAAAATATCGTTTGGCTGAAAAAGAAATTTGGCAACGATATATTTGTCTTTTGCTAACGTTGTCTAACAACGGAGAAGAATAATTATGATTGAACATGGAATTCGATGTCAGTCAATGATGTAACGTTTGTCATGTAATTGTATGTGTTTATTTTACATGTTTGTGCTGTGGAAGACGTCCAATAAACATATTACTTTTGATAAAGAAGGCTAACCAATTCTTCGTGCTATGCCGAAATACATCACATTACCCTTAGCCAACGCAGAGTAGTGCATAGAGCAAACCTTCAAAACAGTAACTAGCGTTTGAAACTTTGGTCATATCTCAATAATTAAATTATCAGTATTTAATTTTCTGCGTGTGGTATATACTTGGGATCTTTTTAAAGTTCAATAGAGCCGGAAACACTTTTTGTCGTCTAAAGAAAGGCTACAAGTGAAAAAATTCAGGTTCCGCTGTTCTAGCGACATAAAATGAGATACTTCATCTCTGATTAAATGTAGGCTTCTTTTATTATAATTCTCGCATGAAGTGTAATGGAATCAATTAAACAGATAAAACAATGACGTTGAGCATAAAAACACGATTCAATAGGGAGAAAAATAAAATAGAAAAAAAAATTTATTTTGAATCCACGCAGATGAGGCCTCTTTTATTATAATTCTCGTATAAAGTGTAATGGAGTCAATTAAACAGACGAAACTATGACATTAAGCTTAAAAACACGATTCAATAGGAAGAAAAATACAATAGAATTTTTTTTTTAAATTTTGAATCCACGCAGATGAGTGAATCTTAATTTCTTAAGAATTTCATTCATTTTATTAGAGGGTTTTTTTTGTAATGGAGTTAAGTCATGGTCATGCGATGCCTGTCAAATGAAATGCATAAATCTATTTTAGGAAATCCAGTGAACATCTTGCAGAAGGAAAAAGGATATGATATCACAGAGCATTACAAAACAACACATAGATAGATGGCATGCGGAATTATGCTTCTCATATGACTGTTGACTCCATTGAGTTCAGGTAATAAATTTTTCATAATTATAACAATAATGATATCATTGATATTGTTACAGAGATTGATTATGGGGAACTCCATAATATGAAACTCCTGAAATGCGGTTCGCTAATTTTAATATAAAAAGTCACTATATTGTAAAAATAAGATTCATAAGAGATTTGATGTCTAAATATTGCTAAGAAAACTTTCCTTTCTTTAATCCCGATTTTCAGTTGAAATCCGAAATTATAGATAATTTTTACACATTCTTCATAAATATTTTTTCTTATTTTCAATAATTTTTTAGACATTTGATAAAAATCGCAAAGCAAATTAAAGCAGGAGGAAAAAGGATATGATATCACAGAGCATTATAAAACAACACATAGTTAGATGGCATGTGGAATTATGCTTCTCATATGACTGTTGACTCCACTGAGTTCAGGTAATAAATTTTTCATAATTATATCAATAATGATAATCATTGATGTTTTTACAGAGCTTGGTTATGGAGAACTCCATAATCTGAAACTCCTGAAATGCGGTTCGCTAATTTTCATAAAAAAAGTCACTATATTGTAAAAATAAGATTCGTAAGAGATTTTATGTCTAAATATTGCTAAGCAAATTTTTCTTTCTTTAATCCCGATTTTCAGTTGAAATCCGAAATTATAGATAATTTTGTGCATTCTTCATAAATATTTTTTCTTATTTTCAATAATTTTTTAGACATTTGATAAAAATCGCAAATCAATTTGAATACTAATTTTACTGAATTAAAAATATTAATAGGGACAGATCACAAAATACCGGGTTAAGTCCATAATTTAAGAATGCGTCAAAACTATTTAAGTCAGATGGTTAAAGTCCTCAAATAGACGAAAAATGCAAAGGGAAATTATGAGGAAACGTCTTTTCTATGAATTGTTGCAGATTGTTAATTTTACCTATCATTCTTCCTCCCTCCCTCTTTTGAATTATTTAGTCCAGTAAGCCACGCCCATGTTAAATATTAATGTTAAAAAGGGTGTATTTCTCGACGAAAGCAAATAAAATATATTACAATTCAACAAAAACGTGAGAAATAATTGTCACAAAAGCGCATATTAAGAACATTTGTCAGATATGTTAAGTTTTCGTTAGGTAAAGCATTGGAACAACATTCAACACTACATAAATAAATGCAGATTCCTGGATTAGTAAGATTAGTTGTTAATCTTTAATGTGCATTGTATATTTAAAAACCGCATTCATCAAAGTTTAGAAGTTCCGGGAACAATTTTAATGAATTCTGCAAAATATTTAAATGTAAAGACTGTTTAATTTTTAAGAGCTCGCGTATCGACCTACACGCATATCCAAATAATGCAGAGTTCGAATACAATTTCGATACAAAGTAGTGGTGCTTTGTGATCTCACTTGGACCTAGAATATTTATCCAAGACCTTTAATTAAGGACTCATAATAAAGTGGAAGTGCGGCTTCCTCTGATGGTCTAAGTGATCGAGAGTACCTCACGTGGAAGTGAATAATCTCCAATATATGGGAAGAGATTGAATTCCTGGAGACTTCCAGAAGAAACTGGCCGACATTTGTGTTTTACTTGAAGGAAAACCAAAAAAACCTCCAGGAACCAGATGTCCCGATTACAATGAGCAATTCGTTGCTAAATCGCCCATTGATATACCAGTTTTTGAATAATGCTTGTTAGGGCCGAAACCAGAGAACCGAAGATTGTCCTGCGATTCGTGTTTTTCAGATATGCCATGTTTTATTCCTCCACAAGGCCACTAGTGAGCTTACAAACTGGAAAATATTATCTTAATGCACGTAAATTCTTTCTGAGAAGGATGCAGTCAAAGCAACAGTTTGCATACAGAGCCAGCGGAAACAGATATTAAGGCAAAATTCAGAGTTGTTAAATGAGCAGAGCTAAGCTCGCTGGTTACGATTCATAAACTATTGCTGTAGACACAAGTTTTGCTTACATGGGTCTCATGTTAAATGCTTGCTTCTTTGATGCAATTCATTGGCGAGTAAAGGGTTGTTTGAAAGCTAGGTTTTCGGAAGCCTAAGAAGCAAGAGTTTTATGAATTCATTCCAGACTGGTGCAACGATTATAGAAGCAATTCTATGAAACTACATATCGTCACTGGATGTGAAAAAGGTCGTATATAAAAAATTCCATTTGGTTGAAATCCACAATTCTGTACCCCTTTCTATCGCCAACAGATGCCAAGTCGCCAATACCTGAACGCAACGAAGCAGTCATAGTTGAAGATTAAACGAAATAACAGGTTTTCTTTTCTTTCCCAACCTTTGTAGGTTGTGTTTGCTCTATATATCATATCATAAACTTTGCCATCTTACTTTCTGGCATTGGCGACTTTGTATCTGTTGGCGATAGAAAGGGGTACCGAATTGTGAATTGCAACCAAATTGAATTTTTGATATACGACCTTTCGCAATTTACGGGACGAACTGTAGTTTCACAGAAATGCTGCTAATATCCTAGCACCACTCTGGAATGAATTAATAAATATCTTGCTACTCGGCTTCCGTAAACCCAACTTTCAAACCACTTTCTACTCGCCAATGAATTACATACATGACATTTTCCACTTACAGTTCTGATATATCTTTCAGTATTTCTGAAAATATTCATGCTTATGGCATACACAGGAGAAATCGGGTCAATTCCGTTCGAGATCTAAAATTGTAAGGGATGATGGGCATTTAGCTTCATCAGCTGAGAGACATGGAGTTTCCATATATCCAAAACTCTGTGAAATAGGTTTATATTATATGCGAAAGGGACCGCAATGTGCCTTACTCTGATGTTTTCTAATCATCAAGCTGGTTTGAGGTTCTTTCATTAAATACATTCTTCGCGCGATGATGGCTGGGTTTGGATCGTCAAGATTCATCCCAAAAAGTGATAGCCATCACCAATTCATCTGCAGAGAACTGGGAACGCATACAGAACAGTTAAATCGCATCAAATACAAGAGGAAAATCTAATAATAACAGGAGGACATAGGATTTAAAACAACACAATAATTAACGATAAATAGAAGATATGTAAGGATGGAACAGATTCGTGGAGGACTTTTAAGGCGAAATTAATCTATATTTTTGCTATATAATCAAAAGATTAACAAATTAGCAATTCCACAAAAATCACACATTCAGTCTACCATTTTTTTAAACAACGCTTCTTAAGGATGCGACCTGTTTCGAAGCCGCGGCTTTATCCTTCTAAGCCATCCATGTTTCTTTGTGGCGCCGTCGACCGGTTCTTAAAAGTGCACCTTAACAGATATATATTAAATTATCAACAGTTGTCTCTTAATCATTAGGTTTTTTTCAGTTTTAATAGGTGGTATGTTACTTATAAAGGGTGATTTCAAATAAAGCTTGCCAGCTGTTAGGGGAGGTTGGGAACTCAAAAGCAAGCCAAAATCACATAGGAAAGCATGACGGAAAATACCAACCGAATAAGCTAGAAGCCGCTGCTCGCCAGCGTTACAATTGGGTACTATAGTTATTTAAAGTTCCGACTGCGTACAGAGAATATGCAACAGATTACGAAGGCTGATAAGGTTGAAATGCCAAAACCGTCGCAAGTATCTCCATTCCCACTGCAAAATTCTGGGTATTTTTGAAAGAGTTGGCCATGAGAGTTCCATGCGCCGCCGCTGTGATGGGTATTGTTAGATTGCAAAAAATGCAACTACACATTTTTCGGCTTTACCAGTACTTTTAAATAATTTAAATTTTCGCCACCAAAGTTTCTTTCCTATCTTGTGGCATTTTTGGCAACTTTTAAATTTTCAACGGTAATTTTTACAGTTTTATTAAATATCTTAATTTTTCATATTTATTTTTCTAGTAATCAAGTTAATTATTAATTGCTTTAACTTTTTATGTAATTTATTTTAATGTTTCATGTTTATTAAATTGTAAATTAATTTAATTCCACGGAACTATTTGCTCGCCATGTTGAACGCGGAAGTTTTTGTGAGTGAACTGGTTTTTAGCGTCACCTGGCTGGAAGTTTTCCTTTGTATAGATTGGCTTGTCTGAACTTGAAAAAAAGGGGTGCATCTGCGGGGCCCGAGGGCCGTTAAGGCATCTTCGGTTCTTGCCCCAGCAAAGATACCGATGATTCTGAAGTAGTAAAATGGTTGTAATCACCAGCGTCTTTTTCCAACTATGTTCTACAAGAGTTTTGTTGATTGGAGTTTCAGCTATGCAATTCTTAGAGAATATAGTGAGTTCTTGTGCAACGAAAAACGTCCGCTAATATATGTGATCTGATGAAAATCTAGAGGCGTGTAAGTCTGCAACGAATGTTCAGTTGTATTGAACGAAATGGATTATTGCCGAAAAGGTCGTAAAGAATTGAAGGAGCGAAAAGCATTACAGATAACAAACTGGTGAACTTTCTGTGCGTTCCAGATCTACAATTTTCTACAGCAACATTTTGCTTATTCTTTCAATTCCTTACACGAGATCTCACGTGAGTTTTTTTTTAGTTTGCTTACAAGTTAGAAAACGAAATATGTTTTCACCTTTTTCAATTCCGGCTCTAAAATTCATAGAGCAAAAAAATTTCAATGAAAAATTTTTAGTTTTTGATGATAGCTTCATAGTGTATTGTTTTTTTAAAGCTGCAGCTGTTTCTATGTGTAATTGTATGTGAATTGTTCTTTCTGTCTTTTCGTGTGTATCATAATCAGAATATATCCATTTGTTAAATATGGCAGCAATTTTTAATTTAAACAATTGTTAATTAAAAAATATTTAAATCAAAAACTTGTTTTCTTTAATCTTCAATTGTATAAAAAACGCAATGTACTACTTTTGTTTCAGCTATACTTCCATTTTCGGCTAATAATTTTTAGGTGGTCTAGAAAGGTAGGTGATTAAGTGAAAAGTAAAAATTGTATTTTATTTGTGTTCATGTTTTAGTACCAAATGATCATCTCATAATTGTATATATAAATCAATTTTAAATATGGTGCTGTAATAGAAGGAATCTAGACTGCTAGATTAAAAGTTAACTTATTTTAAAGTAAACCCCCCATTTTTAACAGGTATATAACTGTAAATGGCAAGAACCTTTAGCGGTTGTTATGAAATGGTGTGTGTACGTGTTGTTCAATGTAAAGTGTCGCCAAAAAGAGTCTTCACGCGTTATTATCTTGTAATTTCTGCATCTTCGCTTGTCCTCCTGTCCACTCGAGTGGCATTTCCAGTCTTACATTCCCATGTGATTCTGGCTTGTTTTCTTGCCTATTTCCTCTATTAATAGTTTAAACGTTGAATTTTGAATCACTCTGTATTTTGAAGATCAAATAGCATTTAATCAATTGCAGCTCGGCGTTAACTGAGTTCATTTACCTAATAAGAAAAGTACTTTTACTGGATTTAGAAAATTCTATGACATTATTTACTCCCCAGTTAAACATTATACGAAGTTATTTCTTACTCATTTCAATGAATTACTTCAAAATGATCACAAAAAGGCTTCTTTTTGAGATCGAAAACAAAGCACCTTCTTTCAACTTCATCGCAACATAAATTATAATCTAAAAATTAATGTAAAGAAACAGGATAGATTGCAAATTTTTCGTTTAAATTCACAAAAATATATCACAACAAATTTAATTTAGTATTGTTCCAGAGACGGAAGTTTGCCGGTTTTTGGTTAAAAAAAAAGATAGTTTTCTTTGCAATTTCACAAATGCTTCCGTAAAAACGTATTGTTTTATACCCAAAATGGGAACATGGACAATTGGGTTTTCTACTTTCCTAACGAAATATTTAAAGGAGATATATTCGACTTCTATGGAATTACATTGAATGAAAATTGAATGGTTCGTTGGATTTGTGAATTGGACAATTCGTTGGACTTTTTCCTTTCATATTTTTAGAAAAAAACTGGGATCTTTAATGCTAGGGATATCTTATTTAAAAAGTCATCACACGATTTCAAATGTTCTCTAAGACTTAAAAAGCTACAATTATATCTGCATTATTTATGTTTTATATTACTTCTCGATGAAAGCTTATCTTCATAAAACATGGATTATTTCACAAGAAATTCATCACTTTCATTCATATTTTCGAGCCATATTGTGCTGCTCTGCATTTTCTTCCTCTTTAAATGAGAAATTAAGCCATCATATATATGACGGTACGACACAATAAGGGATGGAGGAATAAGCAATTTATTTATTACAAGGAAGTGAGGGATAAACAATGTACTGTCAGCAAGCGTATTCCGAGACTACCACTTTTGGACGATTTTACACCGGAAAGGGGTGTCAGGCATTGAGTCATATGAGCGCATTTCCGGAGTTCTTGGTTAGATCACCCTCAGTAAAATGTAAACATCACCCTTCCATTCTTCACTCCCCCACCCTAATTTGATGAAAATAACTCCGCCCAGCGCATGCGCAAAAGCGCGGAGGGTTTCCGAATCCGTTGCTAAACAATATTTATTAAATGGAAGCTCACCCATTTACTTCGCGTACCCATGGTTTTAAGGCTTGAGAACTACCAACGGTGAAAAAAAACCCAGAGAAATAATAAATTTAATTAAAACGGTTTATAAAAATACACTTCCATAGAAGTAGAATTTGTTATCTTAATTATTTTCTACTTTTCAGTCTTTAAAAAAGTGTATAAAAACAAACAGTAAGGTATCAGTTCCTGTAAACTTCACAGACATAAATCATAATTTACCAAATCAAATCGAAAGGATGCAAACAGATGTAGAATCACACAATATTAAAAATCGATCTAAACAAAATCCTTAATTTACTGAAATAAGTACAGGGTGGCCATAAATTATTGAACCCTTTTCAAAAATTAATAATAAAAAAAACTAAAAATGTTGCGACTGCGATTTTTTTCTAAATGAGAGAGCAAATAAAAATGTTTTCTTTCAGATAGGTGGCGCACCGTTAAGGCGTTATAAATTTGCTACAGCGAGAGATTTCCATACGCAATGGCTACAGATCAGCAGAAGCCGATGCGCGTTTTCTGGTTTCCTTTTTTTAGTTTTTCTTGAATATTTCGAAAGTTTTCGAATTACAATTGACTTAACAAGTTAAAGAGCGTAAAATTCCCTAGAAATAGGTGCCTTTATTTTTCTTCTAGCTTTAATAGTTTTGCAGAGAATGGCTCTCAAAAATGGGTCCAATAATTTACGACCACCTAGATCACCGTTACGGCGCGTTACTTATCTGCAAATTTTTTTAATGCGCTCTTATTTTTAAAAAAACGTATTGTAACATTATTAGGTCTTTAAAAATTAATTTTTGAAATGGGTCCAATAATTTATGACCACCCTGTATATTACAGGGAAGCGGATGCATGGTCATGCAATCAAGATAGCGCAGATGGAGGAGGGACTGCAATTAAACATAAACTGAACTTAAACTTAGATATATTTATTAAAGGTAAAGAGAATGAAGAATTTCCAGAGGATTTAATAGGTGAAATGTAGAGAGGTTGCAATATTTTCTTCCAGATTGTTATGAACTGAAGCGAGGTTAACAATAAAGTCAAATAAATCCAGTAAATTTTCCTTACTCCAAAAAACTGAAATCATCAAGAGTCTCAATTGGTAAGGCAATTTAGAGTAATTAGCACATAAAATATAAATAAATAAAATGACAATAAAACCATTCATCTAAGCAATTATAAAAGCATCAGGGTGGCAATATACTTCATCGACCTTAAATTCAGCTCTTTTATATTTAATTAAATTCCACTCAAATAATTATGAACATGGAAGATACGATGTGATTGAACACCGAATTTAAAAGGAATTAACAATTTTCACGAATAAATTAAAACAATAAGTGCTGTCAAGTTTAGAGTATAAAAGTTTCCCATAACAATTTGATATTATTACAAGTGATTAAATATGGATCTAACGATACATTCTAGTCACAAAGTCAAAAGCGTGGACGTTCTACACTCATGGAGTCTGAGACGATTTGAAAAGAATGAAGTGTGCTAAGAATAAAACTCGTGGGTATTCCTTAGTGAAAAATATCACATTATTGCTTTACTGCCAATGGCGGCGATTCAGGGAGCAACAGCCCCCACTTTTTGAGGAAAAAATTAAATTATATTTTATTTTAGTGGCCCAAAACTAGAAATTATAAAAAAAGAAGTAATGTCCGAAGAAGTTAAATAAGTAATCACGGACGATTAATTTTTAATTAATCCACTGACATTCACCAGAATTTGAAACCGGATGTCTTGAAATGCGTAAAAATTAGGAGAACCGTCGAAATTGTTATCAGTGTTACCTGTCTACCCCCCTCGTCAAGACAACTCCGCACCTCTTAATGACCACTTGTCAAAAGGGTCGAAAGAATCTCTTTGTTCAATCAGTGTGATTGATCAATGCTACATCTGTTAGAGGGAAAATAGAACCGATTTTGAAATTATCTAGGCTTTATTAGCTGCCTAATTAGGCATCAATGGAAATCTATACATTTGCACTTGTTTTGAAAACATTGTCATTAAAATGGTGATGACCTTTCATGGTTCTTACCAAACTCCTCTCCTTGCTGCCTAATTATTTAACGCTCGAAGTTTATACAGGTTTGACAGGAGAGAGTCTATCACGCTGCCCTGCTTTTGTGCATTACATTACTACTTTATTTGGGTTTTACAGATACGTGTTGATTAATAAGGACTATGAATATACACAAATGTATATGAAATAACAGTCACAAATAACGAGTACAGACAACGAAAAAACTGTAAGGTTAATTTTTTTGCTACAAGACAGAGGTACACTCGTTAATGTATGACACTACTGTTTCGATAAGACGTTTAATTCCTTCGCTTTCGAAGGGGAAAATCAAAGGAAAAAATCCATGGCATTCTTCGAAGTATCGGGAATGTTGCTATTAATATTTCGCAACTTCTTTGAATATTAACAACACAATTTTTCTCCACACTAATATAATAAAACTTTACTCCCCTTTGGCTTCTTCATTTTCTCCAAACGGTAAAATTCATTCCTTAAAAACCTCAAGGATGCGTAATAGTGAACGAAGAAAGCATTATGAATTTTTAGAAGACTAACATGATATATGATGGTCATAAATAGTACATCTATATAATTTTAATGTCAGCATGTATCATTTTCTTAAATATTTACCACTGATTATTAAATAATTTTTAATGATATATGTATTTTGGAATTCATCAGAATCTATACCTTTCTTTCACCTAATACACTATTAATTCAATTAGACACAGAATTAATAAAAAAAATCACCCACAAATATCTACCGGAAACAATATCTCTACCAGAATTGAGAT
The DNA here is from genome assembly GCA_013235015.1 of Araneus ventricosus. Classification (NCBI taxonomy): domain Eukaryota; kingdom Metazoa; phylum Arthropoda; class Arachnida; order Araneae; family Araneidae; genus Araneus; species Araneus ventricosus. Next base: position 86,403 of record BGPR01003401.1, on the reverse strand, counting down.
AAAATCATAACTTGTCTTAGAATATACTGACAGTCGAACTATAGAAACTTCGTTTGAATTTTTAAAAAAGCCATAAGCCGCCTCTTTAAAGCCGCAGAGGCGTTTTGAACTTAGTTCCAGAGAAATAAAAAGCCGTTAGAATTCGAAGAAAGCATTTACAACACAGTATGTTACGAAGCGAAGAAACAAAATCTCTGATTTATAAAAACTACGAACTAAAGAGATAGCGCAAAGTCGAGAATTATAGATAGTCTACATTATTTTTTGGCCCGGCAAATAGTCCAGATGTGAAGAGCCTCGTGAATAATCTATTCTAGGTTCTGTTTAACTTTTTTATCGAGAGGAAGAAATTTTCGTTTTCCTAAGAATTTCTAATCTACAGAAGCTCAACAGGATTCCAAAACTGGAAAATAAATTAGTAACTGAAATGATAAATGAAAATAAGATTTAAATTTGAAATAGCTATTTAGCAAATTTTATTGTCAAGATGATTTTCATAACTAGGAATTTGCTTACAAATATTGATGATGAAAAAAGAAGCAGGTTTTAAACTTTTACGACTCCATTAGTATTCTTCTCGAGCTCAAGTATGCTCACGAAACAAAATTTCCACAATAACAAGCCCTGATCTAATGTGCTAAGATAATTTACTTTAGTGAGGCCCATTTTTCTGGGAAATGCGTAATAATAATTACAACTCTAGGCAAAGTTGGAAACATCTATTTAACTTCAGTACATATTCTAATACAACTTAATAATTATTATTTAATAATTATTTAATTTGAAGCTGGGAGCAATGGGCAATCTGTAACAGATATCATAATTTTAAACTTTAATTATATGAAAAATGATAACTTGTAATCTTAAAGCTTTTAACATGACGCTGAAGAAGATCTGAAAACGGAAGAATTATAGACAATTTATAGCATATTTATAATTTCAAATCATCTGTGCTTATCAATTTTTTATAAATGCATCCAGAATTGACTGGTTGATTAGATTACCACTCTGCTTTTGAAGCTACACGAGGCTACACGAGCCAACACCTATCTCACCTAAGTTACACATCATACGGGAGGAATTTTATCACCGTCGAATTTAACAAGTACTAAACCTGCGCACAAATTGGAAAAACCTATTAGTTTTAAATGAAAACCGGGTTTTTTCGTTTCGGTCAACCGGTATTTTCGGTTATTTTTTCCGGTTATAACCGGTTATTTTTTAAAAATCCAATAACCGGGCAAAAAAAAACCGGTTCGGAAAATAGACTCGATTTTAGGTTAGATTTTACCATGTTATGAAGCTTTGAATTTCATCATCTTAGGCCAATCAACGACAACCGCTTCCTCGAGGCGTCTGTTGGTTGGTGGATTACTGAAAGAGTCTTTATGAACAGATAAATATTTGCCAATGGGTTAATTACCGGTAAAAACAGTATTAATAATAAATTTTGTCGGCAAAAGGCGGTTTTTTTAATATAAAACCCCCCGAAAACCGGTTATTTCAAAGACCGGTTATAACCGCCAGGTTCAACCGAAGGTGAAAAAACCGGAATAACCGAAAACCGGTTACCGGTCCGAGGCCCTCTGGACCTGAAACCAAGAATCTTCCACCACATCATTGAGGCTTTTCAGAATCCTAAAGATAATTGAATTATAATTTTCTGGGTTTTTTATGGTTATATTCTTCATTTCATATTCAGGAAAATAGGCTGGCAACATTTAACAGAAACTAGTGGAATTGTTACCCCGTCCACAAGGAAGTCGAGAAGATAACAGTCCTGTTTTGTATTTAGCTTCGTTATACAGTGAAGAAAATCGTATATGCATTTTGGACCTCTTCACGCTAGCCTATTTGATCTAAATTGTGATAAAGGTTTACAATTGTGGTATTAAGATCATACTATATCAAATTTCATACTGAGTTTATTTTTGCTCAATGCGTTTTTGAATTATTGCATTCACATGAGTACGAATAGACAGAATGATTGACAGTTAATTCGATGACGTATTGATATTAAATTTTGCTACCAAATCTACAATTCTGGTGATAAAACCATGAGTCAATTTTCATCCATCTAGCTAGTTGTGTTTTTGAGCTGGTTATGTTTCTGAACTGTTTGTGTTTTTGAGCTGATTGTGCTCACTTGTACAGGGACGAACAGTAAAACAAATTTTCCTCAGATAAATTTCGTTCAAAACTTTACAGAAATCTACAATTTGGGCGTAAAGACCACACCAAATTTCCTCCATAATTCAAAAGATGGTTCTTTTTCGAATTTAGGGAGGTCTGAAACGTAGAGATTCATCAGAATCTTGAAGATAAATCATTTTTTAACGATTACATTTCCTTCTTTTGTATACTTCGTATAGAAGAAAGTAAACAGCAAAGGCTTAGCAGAGATGTACCATAAGAACAATATTTTCTACCAGTTGATAAACTTAACAAAAAAAGCCCAAACTCTTCTACACTAAATAAACAGCACGAAAGTTTCATGCGAGAGGCAGAAAATGAATGAAAACGATTCGGTTCGAAAGAGAGAGAGAATTAAAAAGAATATTCAAACTCTCGTCGCCGGAGCAATCGTGACGCAACGCCGTTCGTCCGTTGCGTGCTTTTTCTTGCGGTGATTGTCTCGAAATGGAACGCGGTCAGCGAAAGGTAAACAAGTCAGGAAAGGAATCAATCCGTGCATTTGGAGGTCAGGCGGACATCTCGGCGAAAACGGACCTTTCTCCAGTTCTCCAATTAGCCAGGAATCCAGCGCTCCCATTCTCGGAGCCCACTGATTGCCTCACCCGCCACGATTGAGGTGAGTTATTCCCATTGTTCATCTTACTGCAAAACAATTCCTCAACTTTATGACACATTTGAGGAGTTATTTGCGATTTAAATAAAACAGAAGCCCAACCTACGAGTGTTACAACTAAAGCCTTGACAATATAGTGGCTATAGAAAAAAGTGGAAGTTTATGTAGTACGTGGAATCTCCAGTTTTTTTCTTCAACGTTGTCTCAATGCACACGTTAATATAGCCGCGCTGCCCTGAGGTAGTCCCGGGCTCGAACCCGATTACATCAAAGATCCGCCCTCATATCTTAATATACAATATCTTATCTACAATAAGCCCAACTTATGAGTGCTACAACTGAATCCTTGCAATATAGTAGTTACAGAAAAAAGTGTCAATTTATATGGTACATGGAATCTCTAGTTTTGTCCTTCAAATTCTCAATACACACAAGGGAGACGTGCTGGCCTAGGATAGTCCCGGGCTCGAACCATATTACATCAAAGATCCGCCCACATACGCGATTCTGGTGGACATTAAATCCGTTAGGGCTAAACCATCTGTTGTTGGTAGCTGTTGTTGTTATTTGTCTAGTGGTGGATGAAGGTAGTGCGTTGTGGTAGTATTAGGGGTGCTGCATATGGTGGTATTTGAATTTTAAATGAAACAGAAGCCAACCTTCGAGTGTTACAAATGGAGCCTTCGCAACATGGTTGTTATAAAAAAAAGTAGAAGTTTATGTGAATGGAATCTCCAGATATTTTCCTTCAACATTATCTCAATGCACACCTCAAGGGAGTTGTGCTGATCTAGGATGGTTTCAAGCTCGAACTCGATTACATCAAAGATCCGCCCTCGTATCCGAACCTGGTGGATATTAAATCTGTTAAGGTTAGACGTCCTGTCGTTGGTGTGATGTATGGAGGCCTGGGACGGTAATGTAGGCTCAGGTGTCATACTCGTCTTCTGAATGGTAGCCTAGTCGAAGAATCAGTGTTAGGGACCTGGGTTCGAGACCCGGTTACGTCAAAGATTCGCAGTTGTGCGCGAGACCAGTAGACATTAAATCCGTTAGGGTTAAACGTCCTGTCATTAGTGTGATGTATGGAACCTTGGAAGGTAATGTTGGCTCAGGTGCGTTACCCTCGCCTTCTGAATGGTAGCCTGGTGTCAGACTCTTAGGTTTGGGACCCAGATTCGAGATTCGATTACTTCAAAGATATGCAGCTGTACACGAACTTGGTGGGAATTATATCAGATAGGCTAAACGTCCTCCAGATTGTTGGATGTTGAAGCACGGAGATGGAGTTTCTGTCTCAGTTGTAAAACTCGTCATCTGTTCATAGTTTAGAGGTCTATTTCAAAACAGCCTAAATGTTTTTTCAAATGTTCATTTTTAAAGAGCACACAGTTCGCAAAATGTGTTAAATTGATGGTTCTTGTAGAAGGCTCATAGATAAATGTATGATCACCTTTATGTAGCCTATTGACTGAGCACACTAACATCCGAATCCCACCACTGTTTGTAAGCGGCCTTTAACTAGTTGCGCATTCTGTTCAGCTATAAAATAAAGGAAAAGGCTAGAAGTCCTGAAACCTGAAAACAGGATTCTCAGGTATTGGAGGAGCAGCTGTGAACACGAGGAAAAGTGAATTCTAACCTTGACCGTTGTCTCAAATGGGCATAAACAGCGAAGGTCGCTAGAAGTTTACACGTGCCATCCTTCTTTCGAAGTTTCCCAGCCGCTGGTTCCGCTTGAAATTTTTATTAAAGCTTGTATATTTAATTGTACTGGGTGGGGCTGAAAACAAAAGGATGCTTTTGAAATAAATATAAAATCGTTAGTTTTGGCAAGGAAAAAAATTATTGGCAGATAAACATTTGTGATTACATTCCAGTTAATGATATTCACTGACGAAAAATCATATCTTCTAACTGATGATCATTTTCGTTTATGCATGGAAGTTCCGCAGAATTTCTGCGAGCAGAGCTGCTTGAGTTTCGCAACAAAGCTACTCAAAATCTTTCACATTTTCTGAACTACGGACCTTAAAATGACTACCTTATGTCTTTGTTTCATTTTTGAACCTTTTAGACCAAAGATTAATTCAACATAAGATTGTTTTAGGGGAGGGAATAGTTATTTCTATTGATTTTGAATCTGTAACGATGATGAAACGCGATAATCGATTCACCACTCCTCACAAAACAATCGTAAGTAAAAACACGATTTTAAGAGTCCACGACTGCATGATCCCGACTGAAATGCCAATGCTATGAACTGGAGCACCTGCCCTTTTCTCTGCAAGGCTGAACCAGCGTTGTTTCAAAAACATCCTGTTTATTTGCCTCACCCTATATATACCTAAATATAAACCATGTTTTATTTAAATAATTATTTAAGTATATATTTACATATGATATTTTAAAATTTTATCTTCAACTACGATGCATAATTTATCTTAAAATAAAGCTCAATAGCTAGACTATATACAAAGTAAAAAGGGTTTTACTGTTTTCAGAATCAAGTGACAAAGACATCGATTTGCATCATGAGAACAGGATTCTAATATCCTAGCTTTTGCTGAATTTTCTATACACTATTCCAGCCTCGAAAAAATGTCTATCCAAATGAAAATCCCTCAGGATTTTTCAGCATGCAGGAAAATCTTTTATCAATATATTCACACTCTTTCTTTTCAGTTTTATGTACCTCATATTTCCGAGAGAGTAAAATGTGAAGAAGATATCCAATGTCTACGAAGAAACCAACACATTTAGACATAGTAACATAACATGACTTTCGATGAGTAGTAAGGAATATTGCTTGATTTTTAAAATGAAATAAACTGCCCTTTCTTTAATTGTAAAATTCTGAAGCGGCAGCTAGTTTTTGAATAAAAGAATTTTAAGCCAACAAACACACGAGAAAAATGCGAGTAGTTGCTTATTTTTTTAACTTTTTGGCTTATATATTAAAACTTTCCACTGTTACATATACATTTTATTTATATACATTTTTAAGAATAAAGAGCGAAAATATTTTGAAGATACTCTGGTAAAAAATTCTCAAATATGAAAAATTCAAAACCTAAAATCTAAATTTAAAAAAAAACTCATAAAGATTCTTGCAATTTGAAAGCAAAATCCTATTTTTTTCAATGAGAAAATTTATTAGAAATCCAATACAATATATGAAAGAAAGAATAAATAAATATGCCCTTAGTGTTATGATATCTACTTTCTTATCAACACTTTCATCGATTTGTTAAATTCTTTCACGAAGGAAAAAAAGCAACATTACATACATATATCAAAATATACTATAACAGTTTTTTGAAAAAAAACAACAACAACTTAAGACAAAACTCCTGTACAAAAGTTGTAACATTTATTATTCACATATTTGCAAATTAAAAAAAAAAAATTAACTTTACTCTCTTAAGTAAAAGAAAGTTCTGTGTAGACACAGTTTGATATTCCACCAGCTTAGGAAAGGTGTTATTTGAAGAACTGAACTAAATTACTTTGTAAATTAATCTAAACTGCGTTAAAATAACTTTATGCTTTTAAATAAAAGAAAGCGCTATCCAAACTCAGTTCGATATTCCATGAACTAACGAAGTCTATTAATAGAAGAACTGAACAAAATTACTCAACATATTAATTTAAAACCCTTTAAAATAGCTTTATGTTTTTAAATAAAAGAAAGCGCTAACCAGACACATTTCAATATTCCATGAACTAAGGAAGGGTATTAATAGAAGAGCTGAACAAATTTATTTTGTATATTAATTTCAAACTCTATAAAATAACTTTTGCTTTTAAATAAAAGAAGGTGATATCTCTACACAGTTCAATATTTCATGGGCTAAGAACTGAATTAAATCATTCTGTAAATTAATTCCATAATAGTAAAATGAAAATACAGGCGTTTAAGGTCTAAAAGCGTATAAAGCAATGGGATTTATTACATGGTATTTCGTTAAAATTACTGAAAGAACTGAAAAGACACTCTTTGCAAATATGGCCTTTCGTCTCAATGCATCAAGTATCATATTTAGCTACAATTCATTATTTTTAATTATTTATATGATTATTATGGTTCTTCTGCAAAGAATTTAAAAAATAAAATTTGAAACCAACATTCTAACATATAAATATCTGATAAGTCCTCAAAGCTTTCTCAAATGAGTATTAGAAAATGATAATTATTTATAAAGTCAGACAATTCTAAACAACCCGAAGCAAACGCTGAGATACCCATAAAGAAAACGACTCTTTTAATTCTAGGGTTATTTATTACTATCTCGACTTCCCAATAGATGGCAGCACCACTTATAGAGTGGACTTTACTATAGAGCCAAATTCTGGTGTCTGATTTTCCAGTCTTGTCAGGAATCACGAAAAGGTTGCAAATTACGTAGCACTTTCACTGGATTTTTAGGCAAAACTTTTAGCCGATAAAGAAGGAGATAAAAACATTCATTTTTCCGTGAGTTCGGTTTATCAGGAGAAACATCGGCGTCAGAGAAACCAATTTGTCGTGCTTTTGTTTGCTCTGCTTTTATCAGTCCTTCCAATATCTCGCAGGAGCAGAGGTCATTATCTCGACATAGCAATGAAAAAACGAAACGGAGCGAGAAAGGTTAGTTCAATGACCGATAGCAGTGGGAAAAAGTGCACTCGACTTCGGACTTCCTCTTGCACACACAAGAATAAATAAATAAACAAACAAACAAACAAGCTAAAGCAAGATTAGGCATGCTGGATGTTGGGCAAGAGCGTTTAATCGCGAGGAAGTGGGCAATCATTCTAATGACTGAATTTAAATAATTTAAGTAATTCTTTTTTTTCTCTTTCGATTGGAAAACTTTCTTCCGAGGAAAATTTTCTCAAGTAAAATAGATTAATTTTACAAAGCGAATCCTGAGATACGAAGTAGAGTTTAATTATGAAGGACTGAAAGTGTAATAAACTCACAAAAACAGCAAATTTAATCTTCTTTTGTGTGGAATTTCAGAAAGTTTCTTTATTTACTTGTATTCGCTACAGTTGTAGGAATGTTAGTATAAATCATTATATAGTCTTGTGTTTGAAAAGATTAATGTCCCGTTTTGAATAAGCACGAGGGATATTTAGGGACAGACCTCGTAATTTTGAATCGAATCGTGGTCAGATGAACAGGACGATACCTCAGCCGATACTTCCCTCTGCAAACTTCCGCACCTCACCAGAGAGCGAAAGTTTTGCACTCGACAGATTTAGCGTGCATTAAACATAATATCGAAAATATACAACATATAATACAGTGAAATGCATTTCTTAATTGAAGTACAGAGAACTAGTCAGGGCACAATGTAAAATTTTTAATAAAGCTAAAACTAGTAACTAAAACTAATTAACTAGGCCTTGTTGCGGGCGCGATATCGGTCGCGGCGGCGGACACTGTCCAACATCTACGATCCGCAGCGTCGGCTGCGGTTTCGGCTACGGCGACGCTGAGCAACGCCTTCGGCCTGTCTTGGTCAGCTTTTATTGTGTTAATTTTTATTGTTAGTATTTTATATTGCTTTTTATTTTACCGAGAAATTACTAGACATTAAAAAAAGTATTTTATAATATTTAAGAAAGAGCCTTTGTTTTATTTTGCATGCATATTGATTTAGAATTTCTCCCTACTCACGTGGATTGAGCCAAGTTTACTCTCAGCTTTTATCCCCACGTGTGTTGGTTGAGCACATGTATAATAATCACAGCTCTGTATGCTTGTTAACTTACTGCCGCTATTTGGGCAATGATTGTAAGTTTTTATTGCTTTTACTAAATCCGTTCTGTGGGGCTGGGTGGCCCGGCGGGCCTTCTCATCTGGTGGTACAGTTCTCCACCACTGGTCCCTCCCCGACCTCAAATCCTGCTTGGGTAGGCGAGCCAGCGAAAGTATCCAGAGAACTAGTTGAGCAAGTGCATCGAAAAACTCAAAAGCTGCCAAAAGTCTTGTTTACCTAATTAGAACTTTTTATTTTGTTTTTGTCTATAGGGACTTGTTGTAAGTGAACAAATAATATCAAAGTTAGTTCCATAAGTCGTCTTAAATAAATTAATTTAAATAACATACAGGTTTTCAGAACTTTTAAATTAGACTAATTTAAGTAAACTTTATCTCAAATAATTAGGTTTTTCTTAAATTATTAAAGTCTTTCAGTACTTTCTTCAGTACTGTAAAGTCTGAAGTAGCGCGTGTTATCTTTCTTTGACCAAGTTTATACCGGAATAAAATAAGTCAGCAGTGCGGTTCCTCCGAGGAGAAATGATGACGAGCCATAATCTTCATTATTATCAGAAAGTGTATGTTCGTCATTATCAGAGGTTGATTCCGCAGTGAGATTCTTCTAGTTTAGGGTTCTATGACTAGATTCTTCTTCCTAGATTCTTTAGGGTTCCTTGACTGAAGTTTTATATAGTCTAAAACTTATATATTCCTGATTCTGTGGGTTTATACGTGATTAGTTAAAAAAGGTGTTCCAAGACCTCGTAATGCCATCAGCTTAATTGTCTTTTCACTAACTCAGGATATAGGGTGACAAAATCACAATTTCCTGATTGAAGGTTGAGGAGTCTTGATTACATAGAGCAGAATCTGTCTCATACTCCCCTACCCATAAAAATTCCGATAACTGGACGGTTTGATGGGCATGACACGGGAATTTTATTTAAATCAAAGTATTTAGAAAAATTTACGCAACACTAGAGAATTTTTAAAAAATTTGTCGTGCACGCGGGTCGGTGCTCGTTAAATTTGCAGAAATTCAAGTGGACTCAAATTGTTGTTGGAAGGGAATTTGAAAATTATGTTATAATGCTCAGCTATCGTAGATTATCAACTGACTACGATGGAAAATTAACCAACGTGGTGAAGTCTATTGCCATGCATCAGACAAAGATGGCCACAAAGATGCTATGGAGGAATTCTATGATTTCTTGGACCATTTGTTTATTTTATTTCCCTTTCATGTGTGCTATATTTTTGAGTGAACGTAGTCATATATTGAAGGGAAACATCAGGAGTGGAATGAAATAGAAGAGGAAGCAATCAATGGCTACTTTTAATGTATATTTGGTGAATGATTTTAGTATTTGCTTATAAAAAGTCTTTCTGTCCGGGTCCACTTCTCTCAGTTCTTTATCTACAAAAGTGATTATTGCAATTTTGTTATCCAGATTTTTGGAATTTCTGATTCAGAATTTTTTAAAGATCAAGGAATATTGATCTTCATCTGTACTTCCTGACTGAAATACATTCGTAGTCTATCAGTCAATTGCAATAAAAATATACAGGATGTCCACTTAAGTACGGGCCACCCCCCCTTAATGTCAGAACGACGGCAGCTTCAGGCATGAAAGTAGTGACTAGGTATAGTAAAACGTCTATGCGCTATGCGATGGGACAACTTACAGCGCCACCTGGTGGTAAATTTTGGAGTTCGCGTTCCTATCTCGAATACGGTACAAAATAGCAGGAAAATGTCAATTACAAAGTTGTAGAGAGATATCGATTTAATACAAAAAGACACCTTGTGCACAATAATGAGAAGAGCAGAACGCTTAAAATGCACATTTGTTTGTTCGCATTTACCGAAATTGTGTTGTCACAAGACATGGAAAAAAGGAGAAAATGTTATTTTTCGGACAAAAAATGGCGCCATTTTACTTTTTCCTGTGGGAATAACTCAAACAGCAGGTGTATGAATCTTTCCGTCAACATTGCAAGACTTTCGATGACGTATTACTGTTCCTTGTGCTAGCGCACCAACTACTTGCTAAAACGTGTGCAAAGTGAAATTCAAACAAGGGCTTAAATCTGTATTGTAGATGACGGAGAGGACTTTGAACACCGGTAACAAAGGTATCTTGTGATAGCTAATTGTTTTTTCCCGTTTTAACCCCTTTCGAGTCGTCACGGTTTTGGAAATCGAGAACAAACAAATGTACATTTTAAGCGTTCTGTTCTTCGTATTAAAGTGTCCAAGGTATCTTTTTGTACTAAATCGATAACGCTCTACATCTTTGTAATTTACATTTTTCCGCTATTATACACTGTTCTCGAGATAGGAACGCTAACTCCAAAGTTTACCAACAGGTGGCGTTGTAAGTTGTCTCATCGCATAGCACATAGACGTTTTAATATACCTAGACACTATTTTCTTGCCTAAAGATGTCGTAGTTCTGAAGTTAAGGGGTGGTGTCCCTTATTTAAGTTGGTAACTGTACTACACTTACAGATCTACTTATGAGCAAACCTGCATACCTCACACTTTAAAGTCCAAGCTTTAATAACTTACATTAAACGAAAATATCATTTGCAGAAATTCTGTGAGCAGATTGCGTTCTTCCATAGTCGATTACATCAGCCCACATTTTATAAGCAAACATGTTGACGAAGAACTGAATGCTGCAGCGGCCTTCGACCAGTTGACGGTTGCAGTGAAATGGCGACACCTGAGGGCAGGTGGAAATAGTGGAGCAGATGCAGATTCAAAGGTCATTTATGCAAATGAGGTACACTCATTCTCAAGCGGCACTTCGCAGTGCGTTCTTTTAATCAGTTCTTTAAAGTCAAGGATAACTAACGATATAAATGCAGTCATTTACGTGTGTTTACCAATTTTACGAGCAACATATTGCAGTGTCGATAACGCAGTATGTGATAAGAAGTCTACAATAATAAAAGATGCGTAAGAATTACAAGGAAATCAATCTTTTATAGATGTGATTTTCGAAGGCAAACTAGGCGAAAGAATGGGCAATATGTTTAATATCTGGATCAGAGCTTCATCAACTTAAATTATAGTACATTTAATCTCTAGTTCAGAGCTTCATCAGCTTAAACTATGCTATCTACTGTTATGATTGGCTCTGCTTATGCTACCTGCTGTTATGCCCCTCCTAATCTATATTATTACTACCTAATAGAGGTTGCATAAGAATATTAAAGGCTTGAGAAAGCTTTGTCAGCACTTGCAGATTCCTAACTATTAGCTAGGAATGATATTTAAAAAGAACTAGAACCAAACACATTTTAATAAAAATTTTAAAGCAGCTCGCACAATTAAATTAGTTGCTTATTTACTTTTCATTACACATAACAAGGAGTTTCATACTTCATGCATAATACTTAATGAAAAAAAATTGAGAAAAATTCAGTATCAAAGAATTTTATTTACAAGAAAATAAGAAGGATTGGAAAAATATTGGAGAAACTCTGCTCTAGCTAACAATAGCAAGTTATTCTAGTATTGAATTATTCATTAATTAGTTTATAAATCATCCGAATTTCTTGGCTTTCAAAATATGATTTTACGCAATAAAAATTGTTAACAATCGAAAGTAGAATTTTTTTAGATGGATGTGAAATCTAATATTTAAGTTTTTTCTTATTATTTTTAAGCTATTGCTTAGAGTTTATTGTCCTCTTGAGCTTAATTTCATTTAAAATGAATTAAAATAAAATTAATTTGAAAAGTAATTTTAAAATAATGGGAAACTAATAGTCACAGAAAAATATAAAAAAGTCAAATTAATCATATCTATATGTTATCCTATAAATAATAAAAAAATAAGATAGAAATCAACATTATTAATATTTTTTCTACATTAAACTTGTATCTATAATGCGATATATAGATCACCACAAGGACGAGAAACTCCTAGGTCCAAAAATAGCTGTAGAATACCTTCCTACAAAACGTTTCGGAGAAATTAATCCACATTTTTGCGATACTTTAAGAAAAAAAATGAATAAGTTCGTATAGTCAGTTGAACAATTTTGCTTAGTTGCATATTAGGTGCATTAATTTTTTAAAGAAAGACATCTAGAAACGTGGTAGACGCGAAAGTTTACTTTGTACATGAGAATACGTTTGGCCAGCGGTTTAGCAATAAAATAAATAGAAGTGCGAGATAGAAACAGTTACTTTTTCAAGACAGTTTGTAAATTATCCTAGGAAATTTACATAGCAACGAATACAAATTAGAGCTGAACTTTTCACTCAATGTAACCCAGTTTTGTTCGCATAGAGCAGTTTTGAAATAGAAAAAGTTAAACATATTTTTATCAAATTCTTCAAAACTGTATTATAAATATAATATGGTTTTAATAAAAGTATCTTGATTTCTAATGAATATATAATTTTTTTGCCTGGAATATAGTCTGGTCTTGTTTATTTTTTAAATTCATGCACAGTTGGGAAAAGGCTAAAAATCGAAAGAAACGACGAAATTTACATGCGAAAAGGAAGTCTTTATTATATAACTATTTTAATTGCAGTACATTTGGCTAAAATCAGATCATAGAAGGACAAGAATCCATTTACAAGGGAAAAGACCTTATAAATAGGAGGTTTTTTGTACAAGAAAACAAATCTTGATATAAAATGGTAGCAAAGAAGTATACCACCGCGAAAATAACAAACAGAAAATTAAGAGAATTAAAAAGCCTAGAATGAGAATAAAAGTAAGAAAAGAACACAGACGGTTTAAATTAAATGACTCTTACAATTAATTTTAGAGTTTCGCTTAAGGATGCAAATAGCACTCTTAAATGTAACGCGACATCTTAACTTATGTCAAATGCAGCACCAATCCTACTTAAAAAACAAGGATTTAGTAAGCGTCCCGAACACGGATATCTCTGACAGAAGCAGGTTAAAGGATGAGCAACGATCCCCACCCGCGCATCTTTAGCTGCTTAAACTAGAACAGGGGATACAATGGTTCTTGATGCGAATGAAGCAAAGAAGAAACCTGAAATGTTCACAACAGTATTATTTTAAAGTGAACTCAATGATTCAAAGATGGATGGATGATGTCTTTAAACATCTTAACCAGAAGAAATCAGTCTGCAGGCAGATTGGTTAAAAGGAGATTTATAAGATGATTAGCGTAGAGGAAGCAGATTTCCATACCAAGTTCACCAATATATGAAGTCCCATTGATGTAAGACAAATGAAAGCGGAAGAAAGGAAAATACAAAATCAAACCCTGCGGCAGGCATGCCGACGCCTAATTCAAGAACTGCTAACCTGATTTTCGCTATATTTGCTTGCATTTGTCCTTAAATGCATAAGTTATAAAAAGAATAAAGGGATTTCTCCAAGTCAGTTTAAAACTCATTTTAGATCGGAATCTCCTCGCATATTTGGTCAACTTAAAAAAAGTGTATTTTAACAACTGATTTTTGCATCTTTGCAAATTTTTAGAGAAATGACAGTTAAAAATGAGGCAAACTCGAGTGTGGCCCCTAATGATTAAATAGGTGAATTGGACAAACGCTAAAGAACCAAAGCATTATAGCTATGCCTATCTTCGAATCTTGATAGCAGCCTAGTGGTGTAAAGCACACGTGTCGAACGATGGAGTAAACAACACGTGCAAGGGAATCACAACCATCAACCGAAATGTTTCTAGCTCTCGTCACGGGTAAAGACCAAGATTTCAGTGAATTCGACAAACGACAGTTCGTCATGGCTCGACGCCATCAAACTGACATTTCGGAAACGGCGAAACTATTTGGTTGTTCTCGTGCTACTGTAGTTGGTATCAATAAGAAGTGCATTAATGACAGTGAAACAAGCAGTAGCCGCCAAAAGTTTGACAATCCACACTTCACCAAAGACAGTGGGTACCGTAGGTTGCCATGTTTGATAAAACGTAATTGGGACTCTTTGGGAGCACCGAGAAACAAGAAATCACACAAAGAAATGAACACAAAGAAATCAAATCAATCAGGCAAAATTTGATTTATTTTATGGCATACCGATGACAGGGTCAGATTTTGGCGGTTGCAGTGGAATAGTCACTGGGCCAAAGAACGATAGGCGCAACTCCGACTGGTGGCGACTCAATTATGTTGTGGAGGACGTCCATATGGTCAGCCTTAGGGCCTGTAGTTGTCGTAGACAGTACCACGAACGCCTCCACCGGTGTTCCCTTGGCCTTACACCCTTTTGGGTAGGCTGGACAGGTTTCTGGGATTGTATAAAACCATGAAAGTTGTGGAATACAACTGAATATTTTCCCGGAGCAGTTATATCCGTTCATGACGTCTGTTTTTCCAAACAGCTATAGAATGTCCCATCATGACGACTTCCCTGCCACCATTCACATAGTTTCAAGAGTCCATACTGCCTAATTTCCCGAATCATATTCTGTTGGAGCATAAATTGGATATCATGGGAGGGCTTCTACAAGCTCGAGATCAAGCACTATTTCATTTAAGCGAAATGACACGTCTATATTTCGATTTCTGATGCGCCTTGTCTTCGGACAAATACAAGAAACTCACGGAGTCCATCCCCGCGCATATTAAAGATAACAGCTGGAAGATTACATTAAAAATTTTAAAACTGGTGTCGTTAGGTACCTTAATAGAGATACCTTTAAAGTGAGTTGAACGATGATTTGACACATGCTCTCAGCTAAAATTTATGCCCCCACGCTCCTGACAATTCTTGAAAATATAACTACAAATCAGGGAATACAAATTCCCACTAATCCAGGAAACCATAAAAAGCTCCCATTACCAAAATATATTTTTATGTAGTGATATTGTAAACAAAAAGGAAAAGACGGGTTTAAGCTTAGAAGATCATTTTCGGAACTTACTGATATTACGATGGAAAGGGTTTTAAAGTGGCGAATATCTTTTAAAGTGGATAAAGAAACGGCACAGATCTTTTTTTCAAATGATATATGGAACAAATAGTAGCAGTTCAAACTGCGAAATTGCAAAATTTGCAATTCTGGTTTAATAAAGAGTTAAATACAACACTTGCCAAAACTATCTTTCAAGAAAACGACAAAAATGTTGCAACAGAAATAGGAAAAATAAAAGATTATTTTGCACCTGCATTCATCACGTGCGTGAAAGACAAATGTACCTTGAAGTTCGAAAGAACGGACAGTCCCAAAAAATGCAGAAATGGTCTTCATGTTAACAAATTAAAAATGCATTTCACATGTGATCCTGTTGCTTTTATAATGAAAAACTGCATTCAAACTGGAATTCAAGCAGAATATAATTATTAGACATCTCAAATTCATCATATTTTCCCTGTTGTCTTTCTGTCAGTTTCAATTTGTAAATGTCTCCGCTGTGAGTGAAAAAATATCATTCCAGAAATAGTTCCTCCGTGTAACGGCGCAGTCGAGATTAACTTGTTTACATTCGGAGACAAGTTCAATGTTTTCTTTGTATTTTTATTCAGAAAACTCGGAGAACAAAAATTCAGAATGATAAGTGTCATGTCGGAACGAAAGAAAAGGAAGTTAAAAAAAAGCATAAGTTGAAGGACAAATAAAATCTGTAAACAAGAGGCAAAGAGTTTGAAAAACGTATTTAAATTAGCCTCGGAGAACAAACACTGTGTTAAAGAAACGTTCGAAATTTATGAACGACTGAGCGCATGACTGTTAACGACCTTCAGACTGTCACGTGACCCCCGTGACGTCACTCCTTCAACCTCAAACAGTAAATATATCGTCCGGAGTCGTACCGGTGGTTTTCTAGAAAACCCACATGGAATAACACACGAGATTGCCTACGCATAAATTAAAGGGCTTTAAAATGTTCGAAATCCGGTTTAGTTGTTCGTCGAAAGGCGTGAGCGTGTTCTGGCAATGTTACTTTGAATCGCGCAGAATAAACAATGTATCGAAAGTAGGTTATTCGATGATTAAAAATATTACGGATTTATGGGAAGGTGGGAAAAACACGTCGAGCAACAAACATAGGTAATCGGATAATCTAATACCTTTAACGAAGTCTCTGCTTGGCTCCACTGTAGGTGGATGTCATTAGAATGCTGTAGCTTGTCTTTCAAATGAATCGTCGAGTCAGTGGCGGATTCAGGGGGGGGGAGCTGTCGGGCTACAGCCCCCCCCAGAGCCAAGCCAGAATTCTTGATTTAATTTTACATCATTACAAATGTTTTTTTCTTAATTTCTCTCTTTAAAAACATAATAAAAACACGTTTCAACATCGCTTTCTAGCTTGAAAGGCTCGAAAATTTTGCTACTTTTGTAGTCATTCCACTTGTACTTGTAGCATTGACGCGGTTGAAGACATTTTTTGGATAGTTATTTCATCGTAATTTTTATTAAATTATTGAAAGCATTGTATTGTTCTTTATGCTTCTTATTGTCAGGTGAGTAAAGTCTGTAAAGTTAAAAAGTTTTGGTTTACTTTAGCCTTGAAGTTTGACATTCATCACGACGATACAAAGTTTTTATGACCTCAGCCCCCCCCCCCCCGACGCAGTGGGAATCCTAGATTCGCCACTGCGTCGAGTTGATGTTTCAATCTTTAAACGATGTATTTATAAGATTCAACTGATGAGATAGACTTGCAGAGATTTTATTTTTCAAGTCTGGAATTAATCCGACATTGTTTTTTCCGTTACAACCGACCCAGAAGCGAAAAAAGGTTCAATTTAATTTTAATCTAAGTCCAAAACGTAAAGTATGCTGGAACCAAAACCGTTTTCTTCCTTTATTTTTCCAATTCTTCAGTAAAAACAGTAGCAGTATGTCAGCAACATAATGTGTAAAAAAAAAATAAATCATAATCTTCCGTTTAATTGAGGATGAACATGAACTTCGCAAAGTTCTGATGCTCTTTATATAATGTAAATTCAATAAATAAGTAATGATCGATAAAAATAAGTAAAATTCCCTGAAAATTTCGACTGACTTCATTGAATAAATTCTTTGAAAATCAAATAGTTTTAAAGTTGAAAAGTTTGTAAGAGATACCTACGATTACGAACAGGGAACTCAGCTACCAGAATGCCTTAGTCTCTGGCTTAAGACAACGCAACGCACAAAGGAGCTACCCCGCCCAGCTTTAGTATGCGAAAAAAATCTGAACAACTCACGATAATTAATTCGGGCATTGTGAACCTCCGAATTATAGCCCCCATTACGGAAGAACAATTGAAGACCCCCTCAGACAGAGGTACGGCCCATCATCGGTAACTCGAAGCCACATCATCATTGTATCCCACCGGCAAGTGAAACCCTGTTTACTTATACAGCAATTTTATGGCTCAAGATAATCGCAAACCGTGTTACCTCCAGGACCAGAGAAATACATGTATTTCTCTGGTCCTGGTTACCCCTGTCTCACCGAAGGAAACGGGGCACTGAATGACAGCCCCTGCAATAGATCGAGTACTAACGCCGGAGTCCTAGTAGCCCATCACTGGGCCACGGCCCGACCCCTTCCGAAGGAAGTACGTACTATCGCTGGAGGGAGGTAACACAACCCCCAGGGGAAGCGAATGCCTGCTTACTTATTCGGCGGCCACTCATCCGTGAATTGGTGCCCCCCCCCCCCCCGTATGGCTTAAGATAACGAGACCACATATTTTGAACTACAACTCTGGACTCTCTGGATTTCAGGGAAAAGAGTTAGAAATCACAATTACCCCAACTGACGCAGGACGTCTAATCACTTTACATTGACACCAATAGAAGCGGAAACCTATTTGAAGTAGAGATTAATATAATAGATTCAAATGAATTATGACACTGAAATGCCATTTTTGACTAAAACTGGGTCGCCATATTCTATGTGGTCCAAAAATGGAAATGATCATTTTTAGAAAATATTTTTTAGCATTAAATCTAACTAAACATTTTAAAGACGTTTTAGAACATTTTTGTTTACATGAACTATTTGATTAAAATTTTTAAAAAATATTTATTCCGGACGAAGAGTAAAAAATCTGGGTGTTTAGTCTTTTTACTTAGGAAATGAGATGTACCGTTGGATATGAAAACCATTCTTGGAAAATGGCAAGTAGCAATCATCGGGGAGAGAGGGGGGGGGGGGGGTACTATAATTTTATTTGCCCAAAAGCATGTAGTCTCTAGCTTTCTCAAACAGGTTTCATAACTGAATATCTTCTGAGACAAGTTAAAACGTAGTGGTGGGCGTTTTGGTTACTTTTCGAAAAACATAACCAAACGATTTGTTGAAAAAAAATAACAGCTGAAAAAACTCGTTATGAATAACGAGTTGTGTCTACGGAAGTCAATCTCTTATTTTTTCCAGACATTTTTACTTTCTCGTATACAAAGTATACAAAGAGAAGGTATTGTAATCGACAAAAAATTCGAACTCGAGATTTTGACGAATCTCCACGTTTTAGACCTCCCTGAGTCCGAAAAACACAATTTTGGAATTATGTCTGTCTGTGTGTCTGTCTGTGAACACGATAACTCGAAAACTATTAGAGCTACGGGGATGAAATTTGGTATGTGGTCTTTAAACATAATTTGTAGGTTTCTATCAAATTTTGGAAAATCCGTCAACGGGAAGTCTGTCTGTCTGTATGTCCGCAGTCACGTGGACGCTATAATTCAAAAACTTGAAAAGCTAGATGGATAAAATTTCATACACAGTTTTATCGTCATGAATGTAGGTCCGTATAAAATAAATCCGTCAAAAGGTTGAATGTCTGTCGGTCTGTATAATCGTGTCTCCAACGAATCCGCCATCTCCGCGCGCATGCGTACATAACGCAGTTTTATGTGCACGATATTTATTGAGTCCTGCTCGGTGCATTTCTTTTTCATTCGATTCTCCATGCGCATGCGTACTGGTAGCCATCTGTGCACGCGGGAGCATTATGCGACTTTGTCCTTGAGCCAGCAAGAGTAAAAATCGGTACGCATTTAAATCGGAACGCATCTGTGAATTTGATTCTTTACCTACATATTTTCTGATAGTCATTGGATCCTGGGTTACAATAGGTTCGAATTTTTTTATCCACGCGGGGGGAGGGGAAACAGCATCTTTTTCGAGAAGTATACGAGAAAGTTTAGGGGAGACCACTCCCGCTGGTTGAATCTTCGCACTGCTGTTCATTTTAAGGATGATCACTTTTTAGAAGATTTACATTTACTCTGATTGGCAGAGAAGAGCATACATTCAATAATCCTTTTTGAAATTGGTTCTGCATATAGTAAATCATCCTACTGAGAGTTTTAGAGGAAAGATATACAAATAACACTAGTCTACAGTGGTTCGGTAACAACGGCCAAATTATTATTTTTATTATTAATTCCGATAGTTATTTAAATATCTGCAAGTAAAAAAGTTCCACCACGTACCATCTTTGTGTTAGAGTACAACCATCCACTACTTTTTTTTATGATTTCAACAATGTTCTCCCTCCCTCCTAGTGACCTTCCCTGCTGGAAACTCTTTTGCCAATCCTGCATCCCTATTCCAATTTTTTTTATGGTATTCCAGAAAAGAGACGTTCTTTGGTTAGTGTGTTTATAGTTACATTTTATGTTGAAAATGGCAAGTTTTCAGCAGAGATCTTGCAAAACTCATCTTGATATGTCTGTGGACAATTTATATTAAAACCTCAAAATAGACATTTGACACGAAAAGTGAAAAAAAGCCTATTTTCTGTACTTTGGTTGCAAAGTTGATGATTATTTAGTTAATTAAAGTTAATATCTTTAGGAAACGAAAAAGATGAAAATTATGTAATCCTAATAGAAGAGCTTCTTAAGTTCTACCAAGCCTTGGGGGGGGGGGGGGATGTCGCTCAAAATACACTTTTTAGATTCACATTTAGATTTCTTTCCAAAAAAATCTTGGAAAAACCACCAAAACATCCGATACCAAAGCAAAAGATTCCATCAAGACATTAGATACGGAAACCCGATATCAAGGTCGCTGGGACCCAATGTTGGTTCCTTAAAAAAAGAGATTTGACACCGCATTAGAAAAAAAATAATAGTATGTAATTGTATTTAGTGAGTGTTTACTGTTTTCTCAATCTAAAATATGTATATAATCTCAATTACATCAGTATTATCTAGTAAATTAATGATATGATGATAATTATAAATCATATATTCTAAATGCTTTTTGTCCATTTTCTACAGAACTGATAAAACAGTCATAACAAAAAAAACTGTACGTGTTACAGCTTTTTAACGTTTATTTTTGGATTCTACGCTGCGGAACTAGTTGAAAATAGTTAATTTCATTTCTGTTACACGAAAAAAAATTTTTTTGAAGACCAGTGTAATCAACATAGCTTGATGTAAATCATCTTAAAAATTAAATCTAATTCTAAGTAAAGAATAATTATGTCTAATATGTAATATTTATACTAAATTTAATAGAAAGTGGTAAAATTTGAAATATCTGTGAAAAGTAACAATGATTTTCTCTTTTTCGAACAGGAAACAAGATTGAAATTTTCTAACTGAATGTATGCTGAAGAAAAATGGGTTTCCTGACAGGCAGTTATTTCTAATTGTTGAATTTTTTTAAGCATCGGTAGTGTTACTTATATTTAGTTGCTGAAGAAGGTTTTGCTACATTTCTTTTAGAAATCTTTAGAATCTAGCAAGAATCGGCCCTACATTATCTCTGTTTCGCGATCACAAAGAAACGCTGTAATGCATCTTCCCTGCCGAAATAGGTTATCCGCTACAAAAACTGATTTACAGAGAAAAGGTTCCTGGCTGAGAAGCAGAACGTAGGTCGATTAGTAGCTTGAAGACGACGAAAACTTAGACAATACGCAACAGAAGATTAGGAAAACCTATTAACGGATACAAAATAACTGACATAAATATCAGTGATACTTGCTGACATATCAATATTAAACGCTAAGACAGAATTTTAAAAAATTTAACAATAAATTCGTAAGAATAAATAAATAACCAAATGAGACATAAATGTGAGATTTAAAATAATTACACAAAAAAGGCAGTGCAAGGCACCAGTTTAAGCCACTATCAAACGTTTGAAATATGCTTTTGAACTCTGTGTAAATGTCGAAATTCCATCGGAGTATTAAATGTTTTCTATCCTTCAAACTTAGCCGATCAGCTGTTGCCATACCCAAAACATAAAATGAAATGTGGTGAAACTCGCTGCTTTTACAAATAAATTGAAAGCAGTTTTCGTTTTATACCTTTACAAATGCTTAAATTCTGTTTAGAGGTAATAATTTGTGCTCCCATTGTTACTTTCTCGCAATCCAAGAGGGAAAGCATTCAAATCTTTAAAGGTCATCGAGATTTTGAGGAAACTCCACGTTTTAGCTTTCTCTGGGTCCAAAAGAGATAAAAAACGCTATTGGAATTTTGTCTGCCCATCTGTGTTTATGTGAAACTGATTATTCTGAAACACATTGACACAGAAATTCTAAACGTTATCCCTAAAAAATAATTGAAGAGCTGTATCAAATTTGTGAAACTTAGTCTCTCTGTCTACGGAAACAGTGACGGTTTTTCGCACAGACGTTAGAGGCGCTCGCCACGTGCCTCAAGATCCCGAGGGACCTCAAATTATATTCGACGTACATCGCACTGCTAAACCAACATGGAATGTAACACATTGGTTAGAGTGAGGGGTCTTAAAACAATTTTTCGCCGGTGACCTCATACTGCCAAAATTCGCCACTGTACGGAAATATTAAATATACTTAAAAGTGGTTATATAAATTATAGTCACTATTATTAAAAAATAAATTAAAAGAATTGTGGAAATCAAAGAACAACAATCAAAATGGTATGATCTAATGGACATTTATTTTTAAATTTCAAGTTGCAGTAATTTTGTTTTACTTAACCCCTTAACTGTTCTATATTCTCTACTGTCTAATTAGATGACAATTTCTGTTGTAAGAATGTATTGTCGCAATGATCCAATTAAATGTCCATAGAAAGCTTGAGTTATTCGTGGATTACTTGTCAGTTTTGTATTGAATTATAACGCCTATGAATGACTTAATTTTTGATCGTAGGTTTAAAATTGCGATAACTTAATGCACAAGCTACATTCAGCCAATACTGTTCAGGAGTTGATAGCTTCCGAAGTTAAATGCAATTCATTTTTTGTAAGTGGAGTTTTTTTTTAAGCCTTCAATTTTATACTTTCAGTTTTACTGACTTATTATTGCACATTTCCGATATTTAGTACGTTTCTGTTAATCTTGGATTCCACTAATTTTGTGTACAATGTAACAGGGTTTTAACTTGTACCATAAAACGATGTTAATATAGTTCCAATTTCGTGAAGACCAGATAGATAATCGCATGGGCACTTAAATATACCTGCTCTTATATGTATCAGATGCATAAGAAAACAATTCTAAAGCCCACATTTAATATCTTGTAGGTTCTTTCACGTCGATACAGAATTCCAAAATCTAACAAACTGATTCACTTTTTGAATGAAGGCGCAAAACATGGAACTAAAGCACATAATTTTTTTTTTAAAGCAAAAAAGGCTGCCTGTGCTATGCACAATTAGTGAATGAATAGATTCATGATCGCAAGCTCATCTGAGCATAATTTTACTACCAAAAGAGCGAAAGAAAAGAATTTCTATCCCTAATAGAGTCTGTTGCCCTTGAAAACTTCTTCTGACCAAGGTCACACGCATGAAATGAACGTGAATTCCTTGCAGATTAAGCAATAAGTTGAAATACGTCAGCTCTGGTTCAGAGACCCCAACTACATAATATTTTTATATTTAGTATGCGAAACAAAATAAGAAATTAGATGGAACAGATACATTCCTCACAGATAATTCATAGTGTATTTTAAGCACTCAGTTAAGTACAGGGACGTATTCTTATAAGTTATTATTCCTTGTTCAACTGTTATGGAAACTTGGATATTAATTTAAAGAAAGGCCCAGTTAACATTCAATTAAATGTAGCTGTCTGTTTTGTTTTTGACTAAATTAATTTAATTACATTTGAAGAAAATACCATTATTTGCTCATTTATTTTAATACGGATATAGTAGACATTTCTAAAATATTTTAGAATGATAGCAATTCTTATAATTATTTAAAATGATAATAATTCTTATCACGTATCTATCTGTTTACGTCTACAAGTACCTACCATCAATGGTAGGTTTACCAATTTAATTCATAATAATTTAATGCTTTTGAGACAATTATTCCTGCTATTTTTTGAGATACTATACGTTTTAAAATTTAAACTTATGATAATTTCAAGCTTTTGAGATACTTAATCATTCTGTTATTTGAGATACTATTCAAGCTTTAATTCGTGCTATTTTCTCCTATTGATTATTAATTACTTTCTTATATTAAAGAGAGATATTTCTTATATTAGAGCTGAGATGAGAAATTTTCAAAATTCAAAATTGGTTTAAAGTTTTGTAACCAAGGATTTTTGCATTACGACATCTAAAACATTTGTATACTGTCATTGTCGATAACATCTCATTTAAAATAATTCAAAAACCGAGTTCTCTGCGTTTCTACGAAAAAATTTTCAGATTTTTCAAGGATTTTCTTAGAAAGCAACCTCTGTCATCTTTTGTACCATCTCTATGATTCACAATAAGTAAGATTAACCGAACGGATATAAAATAGAAAGAAAATCGCAATTAGTACATTAGCTGTATTTGGATACCAAAATATCCCAATGAATATACCAACATTCACATGAGAGTAGTATAAAAAAAAGCATGAAAAACAAATGGAATATACAAATTCAGTCCATCTCGGGTACTAAGAAAAAATTGTCTTTGCAAAATATTTTGCAAGTGAAACTATGTTAAACCAAGCGTAAACCGATAACTTAAAGAAATTTTAATATTTATGAGACGTGTAGCAGATGTAATTATTCGCCAGATGGCGTTGTCTCCCTCCCTCTACTCATCTTACCCTCTCTCACTGAGTGGGAAGACGGTATTTTGAACCGTAAAATGTTTTTTCCTCCTTTAATAACATGTAAATAACTGTAAATAATCAATTATTGTTCATTAAAGTAGTATCGTTCATGAAGTCCTTTTTTATTTCAACTTGAAAACATTATTTATCAATTTTAGTCTTCGGCCAGTTCCGTTACCCTAACCAAAGGAATTCGAGCCGTTACAAAAGTTAATAAAAATTGAAAGACAACAGTTGAACGTAACTGTTGTCTTTCAATTTTACAACTATTGTCAACAACTGGACAACAATTTTCTATTAATGACAGGTAACATTTTTACTTGCAACCACTGATTGAAATGAAAGTGTTGACAATACTCGAATGTTTTATTAACAAGCACTTGACTGTAGAACTGTAGAATTTATTCAGAAATCAAAGCACATGCCCATATTCTATTTTCAATGCTGAAACTGAGACTTATAGGAGCTGTAAAAGAGTAGTGAAAGATGATGTATTTGGTTTTAATGTCTCAAAGCTTTTTCAGAGTTAAGGTGCATAGGGCTTATATTGAATAAGTTTTTATCAGAGCACTTTTTGACATATTTATTTAATATGCATAGTTTGGCATTTAGAAGTAATTAAAATAGTTTATTTACCGAAAACAATATCAAGATAAAAAATATTAATTATTTATTAAATGTGAGTAGATTAAGTCCTGATTTCCTGAATAAAGATTCCCGATTTTTCAAACAACTGAGTCAGAGATCTTCCTATGCCAACCGGAGTCCCATTCGCAACGTTTGAAACTTTCTGCATCTGATTTGTTAAAAATTACTAATAACTGAAACCTCTATAACTGATAAATTCTTTACATGGAATTAGTATTGCTATAATGTGAAACAATCAGAAATAAAAATACAGCGGAAGCTAACACAAAATACGTTTTTTTGTAACAAGTCGATCAATCGAGAATCAAGAGAGAAAAACACTAACGATAGTTGAGGTTTTGGCTGAAATCTTTTAAAATAAAGTGCTATAGTTAAATTGCTTTAAAGCGGCTATTTATTTTATCACAGATCGTGTTGAAATGAAAGGAAACCCAAGAAAACCCAAGAATTTACCTGTTGCCTAACTTATAATTCAATCTTTTTTTAAAATATTAAGACAGGAAATAGAGGATTGGGTAATTCACAGGCTGTCTCAAGCATTGAACTTTCCTGCAAAGAAGCCCCAAAAGATGACAGTGAAGTAAACAATCCATTACGCCTGATAAATTTTACGATTTCGTACAGAGATTGATCACGGAAGGTCAGTAATTCTTAGATAACTCTTGGAGTAGAAAGGAATTTTGAATATTCTTGGCGTGGAAAGGTAGAAAGAGGTGGATTAAATATTAATAAGAAACTCATGATTAAATATTTGTAGAAGCAACAGTTTATTTGTAGAATACAGTTCATTGCTGCAATGAAATTGCAACAATGAATTGTATTCATTGAAGTAAAGTATTTCTTATAAATTAAAATTAGAAAAAATAGAAAGAGAAGAAAATTGTAAATTATTGAAAAGGTAATTTTCTGAATTTTAAAATAGTGCAAAGATCATTTTTTTTGTGCGATAATATTTTCCAAATTAGCGAGGACTTTCAAAATTTCCGCTTAACTAATACAATCTCAAAATATCCTCTAAAATCACCCTCAATGTATATTTGGGGCAAGTTTAATAAATATAGATCAGCGGTTTTCAGAATACACATTCGCATTTTATTAATAATAATAACAGCATGATGTGTATTGTTTCTAATAACTCTGGAAGTTAAATTTTTTAAATAAATTACCATTAAATGTAATTTTTATAATAAATTTTAATAAAATCCGTTGAAAAATTCCTTAAATTTAAAATATTTTTTACTATTCATCCAGTATATTTGGTATTGATTTCATATTGTGAAATAATTGATTTTCTATATTTTGTGCTGTACGTTTAGATGTATAAAAGGATCTATGAAACAAGGATATTTTCACAATTTTAAGTTTTGCAATATCGGTATAATTTTAATAAACGTTTTTAATATATAGTTGTTTTTTAGTGATTTGCGCTAAATAAAGCCTTTACAATTTTAAGATTCGAAAGAGATACAACACAAAAAACCAATTCAATTTAAGAAAATTTCAGCTAGAATGAGATAAAATGAGTATGGAGGAATTGAATTACTACTACTATTTTAAAAAATAACATGGTTTTGCAATTTTTAACAATTGAATTTTTTCGCTTTTTTATGCACATTTATAAACTACAGTTTTTTTTTTTTTTCATTAAGGTAAATACAAAATTTAAGGTTAAAGGATCACTGGGCAGAATTCAATTATGGAGATGTTTATTTACTTCGAACTCTGGACTGGATGAGATAGTCAGTTTTAAAACATTATGGGTACTTTAGTGCTTACCAATAGGCATGTATAAATTCATTTATTAATTTTTTATTAGCAATATATTTATGAACTTGAAAAACCGAATTGGTAACATTTATGAAATTGAAAAATCAAACGTCTTTCGCTAAAACTGAGAGCATTACTACTGATATTTACTGTTTCAGTAATAATTATTTAATAACTAAGGTAACGTTAAATCTGCATTTCAAATAAATTGCATATCAAACGCATGATCGAAACTGTTTATATATCACATATAAATTTTATAGTTTCATTAAAAATGTGAACATTTTTCTAAAATACATATGTTTTGGCAGAGATATTATAGTGCATTTTTTTGTTTGAAATTAAAAGAATGTTGAAACACTTTGAAGAAAATACAGCAACACACACTTTTTAAATGAGTTCTTTTGATTCTATGAAAAATTTATGGAAGATAACAAATATAAGTAAATTTCTTATTGTCTTATAATATTTTATATAATTATTTAATTTTGGATGTCAAATTATGATTATTTTATTCATTCATACGCATAAATACAATAATATAAAATTACGATTATTTTATTTATTCTTACACACTCATATAAACATAACGTACACATGCTCATCTTGCATAACACATTAAACATGTAATATATGATAAAAAATCATGTCATTCAATTCTGAAAATCACTTTATATATGTCTTAGAATTTCTATTTAAATCATTGATGATAAAAAAATCTTTATCAGGATTTGTTTAAGTGCTGTCTTCGTCATCGGAAATGAAAGGTATATTTATACAACGGAATTGTTTATAGAAAACAATTAACACTTTAAATGACGGACATACCTTTATTTTTTGCATAATCTGGCGGAAAAATAAATTAACTACCACAGTAGCTACCGTCTGAATTTTTTTCTGGCAAATATAGGCGACCAAAATGAATCAATTTGAGATTTATTATTTATTGCATTCCGACTACCAGCCATCATATGAGAATCACACGTGATGACCAGACGTCGTAAGGTGTATTCAGTGAGGATTACATAAGATGACCGGCCATCGTATGGCGTATTCGATGAGATATGTACATGATGACTAGCCGTCGAACGCTGCATCCATTAAGAAATACATAAAATGGCCGTCCGCCGTATGGTAATGAGAAACACACATAATGGGCAACCGTCGTATGGTGCATTCAGTGAACAATACACATGATGACCAGCTGTTGTTTGGTGTATCCATATAGAAATACATACGATGACCAGCCATCGTATGGTAAATAGATATGTATATGATGAACAGCAATCGTATGAAGCATTCAATGAGAAATACATACGATGACCGGTCGCATTATGGTGCATACAATGAGAAATACACATGATGGCCAGCCAACGTATGGTGCATTCATTGATGACCGGTGAGTAGTAGGAAGTTATAATGTAAATGCTTATCAGTTAACTATAAAACTGAACTCAAATTCAATGGCAATTCTACATCTAGTTTCTGCGAGGAGCTATTGGTCATGAAAAACATTGCCCATGTAGGTGTAATCAGCCCCCACCCCTCTTCGCAAAAGCAACGTTTTCACTTACCCCGGAATCTGACGGTGCGGTAAATCCCATTCGCATTCCATGCATTGTGGTTGAGTATGTTATTGGGTCCTGTCGACCTCCAGTCATTTTTTCGGGACGAAAACACACACCGCGAGCTGCGATGACGCAACCGCTGATCTCACAAAACCGGAAACCTTGTTTTCACCAACCCGTTATGTGTTGCTCGACATTTATTACGTTGTTGCGCAGTTGGCCGTTTAACTCTCTCGAAACCCTGACCCACTAACTAGTAGTTGTTTACGAGGGATATGCTAATGGCTTCTGCTTCTTCGCGGGATGACGCTTTCTCCCGCTCTTTTTTTCACTCTTATTCTATTCTTTATTTTAATCCGGCGTTGTGTCGTGTAAAGTTGCGGTTCCATTTCTTGAGGTGTTAGCCCAAGAGGTTGCAATGGCAAGCAGAAAATCCGTTAGATCTTGACTTTTTTTTTTCATTGTTGTCGATGTGAGTTTGTGAATCAGTGACGTGGTTGTTGTGGCGCGTCATTTCCCATCGTGCACAAGTTCTAAAAGCTGATGTAACCGTATTAGAATGCTGTTTGGTGCAATTAACTTTTTCTATTATTTATTTGCAAGGTGAGAATTAGTCGTGTGAAAAGGTTCGATTAATATGGCGAATTTTTCTAAGCCTCAATTCAGGTTGTTAGCTATTTAGGGGGTAGGGGCTGTAGGGAATACAAGCTATGGTGTTGGATAAAGTGACCATTTATTTTTTCCCTCAAAACGGGACATTTTTTAATTCTTGGGTAATATTATGTGAATTCAAGAAAACACTTATTTCTTCAGTTTTTATTTATTAATGAAAAGAACAGCAATTTTGACGTGAAAATAAATAATTCATGTGATCCTGCATTTTTCTGAAGAACACATTTTTTATTCAGTATATTTGGTGTCGATTTAAAAAAAGAAAGAAATTCTTGGTAGGATTTCTTAAAATTAATTTTGGTATATTTAACGTTTCTTTATAAACTGAGACTTGCAACTGTGTTTTTTTAGTTTGTATACAACTTATTCATAAGAATAAAGACCCTTTCAACGGGTGCATTAGTGTCGGGCAGACATAGAATATATTCAATAATTATACGAAAGTTCGTATGATTTAAGTGTTTGAACAGTTCCACCCAACGACTTTCTGTTTAAATATTTCCAGCGTTTCATTCTGTCACTTCATGCGGTGTAATGAAGTTAGAACTAAGTGCGAGATAGGAGGCTTCTGATCAACAGATGTGTGACACGTAAAATTCATGCTCCGTCATCTCCGGGCTACTAGACATTACCGTCGAATTTTTTTGATTTTTGGCGCCTTCTTGTTTGAAACTGTTATCGTGGGTTGCTCTCTTTCTGAAAACGGGACATTTGGGCGTCCCGAAGCTGTGCTTTGAGACAACGGGACAGGCTACCTAAAAACGGGACTGTCCCGTTCAAAACGGGATTTATGGTCACATTAGTGTTGGAGGAAATTATATTTTTTCTTTCAAAACAATAAAAAAGGAACCTATAGAAATATGCAAAAAAAGAACAGTAAGAGAAGGAAGAAACACTGTCCGTATGCTTTACTATCAGATATATTTCTTTTTCTACAGATTGGTTCATCCACGATGATTGTATTAGAGTTACCGTATTAATATGGTAAAATTTGGGAAGGAGAATTTTTCAGATGTTATTTTCTAATTTAATCTTATTTATAAAATAATTTTTTTATGTTAACTGTTTACGTATAAGCAATATTTGTGATTATCCGGGTAGTTTTCTTCAATCTGCGATGAAGAGACGAAAATTAGGCTAATCGGAGACGCCTGATCTGAGCAAAGGTTCAGAATTTGTCGGAAAATTTTCAGCTAAAATTTTGTATCATTGGAGAATGATTTTTTTAAGGTACTGATTGTTGTTTTAGTCCTGTTAATAAGAGCTTTATGAATTTTTTTAATTGTTCTATTCTGCTTTGTAGTCCCCGTTTTGTGAATCAGCGATGTTACTTTGAGGCAAATCAACTTTCTTACTTGCGTAAGCACAACTATACTGGGCGATGTTATTGTCTTGGACTGGCTGCCCATTTCTACTTTGTTGCGGTCGATTAATTTATTTTTTATTTACTTACACAGTGGAAAAAATCCGTGAAAAGAGACAAAATTCCTTGGAAAGATTTCTTTCAATTCAGCAATTGTTCTTTTAAAATATCTTATTCTTTTTTTTATCTTTCCTTAACATCTACATTATATTTTTGTTTGTTATTTATTACATTTTTCCGTTTTGTTATATAACGTTTGCGGTTCAAATACTTTAAGTGTTAGACCAAAAGGTTGCAATGGTAGAAACAATTGGTAGTTCTTGACATATTTTGTAATTTTGTTGATGTGAGTCTGTGAATCAATGACGTGCTAGTAGTTGAGCACGTCATGTGCCGTAGTGCACCCGTTCTGCAAGCTGATGTAACCGTCTTGGATCGCAGTTCGGCGTCTTTAATTTATTCGCAAGGTGAAAAGTACTCGTGGGAAGAGATTGGGATCTTTGGAAAGGATTTCTCCCTGTTGATAAATGCTTACATTTTTCAACTTTTAATATTTAAGTTCATCTCTTGACACAATGAATTATTAGAAATCTTTCCATACAAAACGTTTGCCTGAATGAATAAGTTGTGTTTTGGTTCAGATGCGTTTTCATTTTATTGTTCGTGGGATAAAGGAAGAGCATTACTTGATAATTCTGTGCTTACAAAATTTAATTCATCCCGCCCTGCCAAATCATTGAAAATTGATAATTCTGTGTATACACACATATGTATCATGCAAGCATGCAGATCCCGCCTTAGCCGAAGTCATGCGGATGACAAGAGAGGTCGCTGAGAAGCATCCCTCCCAATATAAGGCACTCAAGGGCCACACAGGTTACAAAAAGGACAAAGTCCAAGATACAACAGTTATAGCATTCAAGTATTAATCAAACAGCCAATATGACAATAATGTAAATTAAATTTCTCCGAAGGTAACATAAAAAACTTAACAAAATGGCTAACGTGAGAGAAATTAACGAATAAAATAAAATACAAACTACAATTATCTTATTAAAAACAATTTAGGAACCAAAGAAAATAATATTACTTAGAATTATTTAATCAAAGAAATTTGAATGAATAAATAAAGGTAAAACCTTCAAAGAATTAATCTGAATCAAAGAATTTTTAAACTAAAGAGCAATAAAATAAACACAAATATAAATATTCGACAAAAATGAGTATAAATAGTAAATATAAGTCCTTAAAAGTTTAAATACATAACTAAATAATCAAAATAAATGCAGTAATTATCAGAAACAAAGTTATAACGCTATAATAGCATAGGCAGTTGGAGTAAAAAAATATCTATGTCAACTTTTATAGATTTCGCTGTGCCCGCCAGATTTTTAAGAAACCAAAGTTCCTTTCCAAATTTATATTCAAAATTTAATTATATTAACAGGTTCTCGTTACATAGGTTTTATAAAATTTTTAACAAGTTCTCTGATGAACTTGACATTTTTAATATGTCTCTTGGTGCTTTTAAATCGAAATGTTTGCATCTTTTAAATATATGATGTGTTTTATTTTGCCTTTTTACAACATTTTAGATTTTTATGCGTTTTGTTTTTCCGTGTTCTTATGTAATCGACCATTTTTTTAATGTTTTCTATAGGTTTTAATTTTTGTAGTCTGTTTTTGGCGCCGTGTTTGAATTTATTTTTATCTTAAGTGTTGCAATTTATTTTTGTCTCAAGTGTGTATTTACTTTTATAAACTTTTAAACTCCTGGTGTATTTTTAGAAGACTCGGTACTTGGGTGTTTTGACTTTTTAATCCTTGCCTTTTGGATATGGTCTTTTAATTTTTCAAAAGCGACTTTTAGTATCTTGGTGTGTTTTGGTGCTTTTGTGATTATGTGTTTTCATTTTCAATTATATATACGTTTGCAAAAGTTTTATGATTTTGTGTATTCTCTGTGTTCAACTTTTTGTTTTCTAGCGCATTTTTTTATTTACTCGTTGTGGCTTTTGTTATTTGTTCTTTGTGTGTTTGTTGTGTGTTTATAGCACTCTGTAAATGGAGTTTTCTTCGTAGTGTGCTTTTCTTTAAATAAATAAACTCTGTTGTGTATTCCGCATGATAATTATGTAACCACAAAACTTTATTTATCTTGCCCTCCCAAAGCATTCGAAAATTGATAATTCTGTATGTCATAGGTAAATTATCTTCTATAAATTTTCTAACATTTCATAGGAGAACCAAAATAAGTTCCAGAGTGCAATGTCTTGCAATGCGCAATTTATTTTTTGAGAGCGGATATCTTTTATTCTTTTCGGCTTACAACTACGACACCTTCCCATCTGAAGATACAGAACGCCGCCCCATGTCCCCGTGCCTGATGGATCTGAAGATACAGTCGGGATAATGCAAATACGGTACAACCTCGAATATCTGGACTGTTCGGGGGTTTGGAAGGTCCGGATTTCGGAAATTTCCGGATTTTAGATATCTTACTTAAACCAATAGAGATGCCAAAGTTCTGATGTCACCGTGTTGGTAAGCGACGTCACAAATTAAGCGCTCATGTGCAGTCGTCTTCAGAACAGACACTGGAGTCGCAAGGCAACGGCAAATGGTTCCCTTGGTAACACCTGTGACGTTTGCGCATGCGCAACCAATCGAGACGTATGCTGATTTACACGTTGACGTCAATTCCAACAACTCCATTTAAAAACACGTTTTAAACAATAAAAA
Source organism: Araneus ventricosus (assembly GCA_013235015.1). Classification (NCBI taxonomy): domain Eukaryota; kingdom Metazoa; phylum Arthropoda; class Arachnida; order Araneae; family Araneidae; genus Araneus; species Araneus ventricosus. The sequence goes on along the minus strand of BGPR01003401.1, from coordinate 53,098 downwards.
CATAAAGAGACATTAAAAAATGATACCAAAGACAAAAAAATAGTAGTTTAACCCGTTCAGGACCAGCGAAAGGAGAAAGTAAAGCTTCCCCAGGCACGTGCGTCAAAACTCTGATGCAACATTATTAAAAAAAGTAACGGTTTTTACCGCCATCTAGTGCCGTTTAAAAATTCAAATAAAACGTTGAAGTTGCGATCACATATATGTGATGATGGGCTGTAGGACACGGAAAGAGTGATCACATATATGCGATGATGGTCCTGAACCGGTTAAAATGAATAGAATGACTGGAATTTCCGCATCTTGCCTCAAGCGTTCTAGTTTAAGATTTATTTAGCTAATTTTTTTCTCGTCGTGAGTTGAAAAAAAATCGTCCGGTTTTCGGATTTTAAAAGTCGGGATTTTCGAGGTCGGACTTTACAATGATAAAAACATCAAAATTGGACTTAGGATAGTTTGCATCTCAGGTGCAGAATTACTTTCCAACAAACAAAAACAAATTAAGAAGCGATAAATACATGTAAGAACGGGAAATGAGGAACAGGATTTTCAGTTGAAAAATGTATTTTGTTCTTCCTTAGCAATTGGTAAAAAATATTCATCTTAGAGACTTTTAAGACAGCTTTGAAAATATATTATTTTTCAATGACCAAAATTCAAATAGACATGCTCTCTACCACGAGGCCAAAGACGAAAGAGAGAGATCGTGAGAAACACGCTCACAGCTTTCACGCACACAATTCAGAGCAGAGAATCCCCTCATTTGCGAAGTGAAACTAAAGAAATGGCTAGTTCAGCAGTTCTAACGAAGCTTGGGAAACATGAAAGTTCGCGCGACTCATAAGTTAAAGCATTTTTCTCTTTGAAATTAAGCAATGTGACTTAACAGAACGTTATAATTAAAAATTTGGAAAGCGTTTATGATAAATACAAGATGCATTGCGTTTTAAGATAAATGCAAGAGGCACTGCGTTTAAGATGAATTCAAGAGGCACTGCGTTTAAGATAAATACAAGAGGTACTGCGTTTAATATAAATACAAGAGGCACTGCGTTTAAGATAAATACAAGAGGAACTGCGTTTAAGATAAATACAAGAGCCATTCTGTTTAAGATAAATAAAAGAGGCACTGCTTTTAAGATAAGTACAAGAGGCAACATCTTCTGACCAACACGAAGTGTCCACGAGAACTGAGATCAACGCTAAATACGAGATCTGAGCCCAACGCTAAATAGATTCCACTACGTCTTGCCTCATATAGCGAGTCCCTTCAATTGCCAGGTCATACGACACTTCATTGGGAGTAGGAGTCAACCAGTCCAACACCACTTACTAGGAAAGCTAGGAGAATTAAAACCAAGTCATCCTCGTACTCGAGGAGCTGGGTTTGGCTCTGGGAATATTTACTTAGAATGACAGATAAAACAGCTAATCAGGTGAACTTCTATCCCCATACTAAATTTTTTACGCACTTTTATTAAATTTGTTTTGTTTCGTGGTTTTAAAGATGGGATTTTGTAATCGATTATTCGTTCACTTCCTGATGTGCTAGAGTTTTGAAATCTTGTACACTTGTGTGTTCCCCATGAAAATACACTATTTTAATACTTTCAGAATTTAATTTTCGGTTAATTGATTAATATTATTAAATTTTGATTCCATAGCAGTAATGTCACCTGGTTGTGAATTTGAAAAAATAAACATAATATTTATAATGATGAATTATAACTTTAAAATTAGAAATATTCAAATAAGAAAATTATCCTTTTTAGTATACTAAAAAAAGTGTGTTTTTAAAATCTATTTTTATAAAAATAATTTAAACTTCCAGATGATCTGCACAACATGGAAATCAACATGTCAGATATAAGCGCAGACCAAATTTCATATTAATGCATTAAGACTTGAAATTTGTTTCTTAATGTTTGAAATCATTTTTAGAGAGTGAAATCTTTCACCCTTCTAACAAACCTGTTTAATCGTCACACAGAGGTCCAGTTTCGCTTTCTAACGAGACAAAAGTCATAGCGTC